>VURO01034956.1:19567-49317 GCA_015108175.1 Pelvicachromis taeniatus | reverse complement strand
CGACAAATAGACGCCGGTCTCCAATAGTAGCCAAGTGACCTTCGACCCAGAAGTCCCTCTGTGCTGTCGTCGGTCCTCCCGCGTTTCAGCACTCGGCCAGCTGTTTCCAATCAACCGTCATCTACCACCAGCGGCATTTAAGGTGGATGCAGCAACCATCCAAGTGGGACTATTACCTTGAACTGGGGCTAGCGACCTGCTAACTGTGATTTTCTGGTCTTTTACTTCCTATTGAGGAGAGTCGGGTGGAGAGAAGTTTCAGGGAGCACCACTCGTGCACTGGGCTGCACAATTGGGAACTGCATTATTTGTAAACTGTTGGAATACGTTTTGGAGCACTGTAATTAAACGCACTGTCTTTTCACCTCAGTCTAAAAATCGCGACTGGGTCCTCTTTCCCTCTCACTTCCACAATTCCATCTGAGAAGGGTGGAAAGAGACAACACCAGGCCGGCCGGATAATTTTTTGAATAAACGCCCGGGCTACAATTGGAAGATATATGGTACTCAACGCCCAAATGCCTATGTAACCAAAGAAAACCCTGATGATTCAGAGAGTTGTCTTTTCACATGTTTTGTTTTTCCCAGCCAAAAGTTAATGCAGCAAACATTTTCGCTTTAAAATAAGAAACCAAGCAGCAAGTCTTTGTACTTTAAGAGGCTGGAAATTGATTCATTTTGACAAGAAAAGGATTAGCCACCCGCTGATGTGCAGTTACATTTCTAGGGAGCTACAAATCAAGGTACAGCATGTGGTTACAGAAGGGTCTGTGGTAACACCGTACCTATAGCATTGAGTTAATGCTAAAGTACAAATCTACTGTAAAAATGGACCTGAGTCCATCTACCAACCTTCTTGTTTCTTTCTGTACATCTGAAGAGGTATGAAACTTTTCTTCTCTTAGATGTGAGAACTACCAAGATTTTACCACTGACTCAAGCCTCATATCTTTCACCAAGCCTAATATCTATGAAAGGAGCATGATTACATCTCCTCAAACATACCACTCCCAGTTGCTTCGTCTTGCACGTCACTGGAGGTCCTGTAATCTGTGACTCACATCTGACCAGTCAGAGGCGGGTTAAGGCACTGAGTAAGGTTAAACGACCCTCTAAAACTCCCCCGGATACTTGCAGGGCCTTGCCTAAATAGCACAACAATGTAACTAAGGGAAGTGACTCACTGATGCACAGTTGGCTACAGTCTGCAGGCATGTCTGCAATTAACATGCCTGGTGAACATTATCTTTCGCTTTACTGCTGTACAAGATCAAATACATATGCGTTTGTCACACTGTTACCATGTCATCATAATGCTGTCTACAAGCCAAGACTGGTCAGTAATTAACACGAGTCACTTTATTCCCATGTCACTAAATTAGGCCTTAAAGCGACAACTACTTCAACCAACTCAACTTCCTTCAAGGAAGACAAAACACACCCCGAGGCTGCTATTCCTTTAAGGGAAGATGCAAGCAAGACCAATCTTGTCCAACTGGAGTCAACATATTTGAATCACAGCTGTGGCCAAGGCTGAACAAGAGGTTCTTAAGATTCTGGTTAACCGAGCTGACCTAGATTTAAGACGTCCTGGTTCTTACTATATCCTCAACCACAGTTTACAGTCCATAATGCAGTCTAAGCAAACCATAGTCCAGCTGTGGTCTCTTCAAGATATGCTTTACAAGCCTCCCAGGGTGGTGTGGGTCTACAAAAGGGAAGTTCTATTCTCATGACATCAGACTAAACTTAAAGGCTCTTTAGGACACGGGGGGCTGGCTTTAAACTTTGAGCCAAATGACCACATTCTTTACACAAACCAGGCGGTTTATGATCGAAACTTGGGAATTAAAAGGTATTATTTTACAGATCTGATAGCTTCACAACACCGCACTGCAAATTTGTATAACAAGAAGCCAAGTACAAATTGGAAAACAATTTAAGCTTCTGCTAAAGATCTGATTTGATTCAACAGGATTAAGTTTAGTTACCAGCTCCCTTTGAGGGACAAATCCCACTGTCCTCTCACAGTCTAGCCTCCCACACTGCCCTCTTTAGTAGCACAAAGCGGCTACTTTTTTGGCCTACTTTCAGCACAAAGCTCAAATTGAGATTTTATCGAGGAGCCTGCTTGAGGTGTAGCTTTAAACGAGCCAACATTTCACATGCTACAGAGCTGAAGACACAAAAGAAACCAGCACTGAACTAAAAACTAAACCGCTAGCTAGAGTTGCCGTTAATCCACACCCAAACTTTTTTTTTTTTTTTTTAGCCTGAAGACACACATTCTTTGCTTCTCCCCCATCGTCATTGAGATTTCAGCCAGACCGGTTAATGTGACAAATGTCGGTTAAAATAACACCACTCACCTTAAGCCGATACCTTAGCGATGTCTGTAGATTTACGGTACCATCTGCTTCCAAAAAGTGTCCTCGTCAAACGGAATATAACCGGTAACTGAAGCGAAGACTAGCTAGAAGTGTTCTGAGGGTCCGCTTTGTTTTAGCTAATAAGCCGCAATGCTCGGACGTAACGTTAGCGATTAAAAACGGGCGGGGTTAACGTTTATTCATATGAGCCTTCTCAATAATAGATAAGGATCTTTGAGCACCCGGCCCGACCGAACACGTTACCGCCGTGAATTTGGTGCTGCTGGGTTTTTTTTTTATGCCACTACTTCATAAACCTCTTCTTATCTAGCCCCGCCTACACATGAGCAACTGCGGCACGCAGAGGGCAAAGGAACAAACACACCGGAGAGCAGTGAACCTTTTTTCACCCTCGATGTGGTGAAAAGTCACACACACCATTTCGCAGGCTGTAGTCTTTGATGTAAACACACACACACACACACACACACACACACTTTTCAGACGCTGAACAAGTAATTTACACTCAAAGAATTGTATTCAGAAGAAAACATCATTCTTAATTTCTAGATTTTTGTTTGTTTGTTTTTCGCTTTTCATATGCTGACTAATTAACATTTTAATGTTAATACCAGGGGCGTTTCCAGGAATTGTCAATGGGGTGGCACTGGAAGGAATAAGAGCAAAGCAGAGGAGCCCCACAGAAAATCTGAATATTTGAACAGAAATAAATGCAGTGTAAAATCTTCTTGTATAGAATATTGTGTGCAATATTTAGGCATGAAACATAATGAAAAGTGGCAAAAATCAATAGTTTAAACAATGTTTTGTAATGATAGTGTATTCATTCGACACAATTATATACACAGTATTATTAGAATACATTTATTGATTCATTATTGTATATGTAACTGGTAATGCTGCAAGGAGCCACAAGAGAAGTTAAGAAGAGAGTGCAGGCAGGTTGGAGTGTCACGAGTGTCAGTTCGTTGTACTTTCCTTGAGTATTTCTAAAGTCAGTATGTAAGAAAGAGATTTTAATTCACTCTGAGAATCTACTGAAGAATTCAGTACCAGTAAAAGTGACGATAAGAGTTGGAAATCTTAAAATGTTATTTTTGGACAAAATCAGAAATGTTTTTTAATTCCTTTTCTTGATTTAAAGGTGAATTGTGTTAATGCTTCAAGTTAACTAGCTAAGTATTTTGTCTCCTAAAAAGACTTTCCATCCATCAAACTCATCTCATTACTTCAGTTGTGTACTTACATACCGTATGTCTTCCATTAGTAGCCTGTCTCTTTTAAACGCCGATTTCTAATAAATGCCGGTTCTAAAACATGTCACGACAAATAGACGCCGGTCTCCAATAGTAGCCGGGTGACCTTCTACCCAGAAGTCCCTCCGTACAGTCGTCGGTCCTCCCGCGTCTCATCACTCGGTCTGATGTCTATTCTCAGGACATCAGACTAAACTTAAAGGCTGTTTAGGACACAGGGGGGTAAATCCTGGCTTTAAACTTTGAGCCAAATGACCACATTCTTTACACAAACCAGGCGGTTTATGATCGAAACTTGGGAATTAAAAGCTATTATTTTATAGATCTGATAACTTCACAACACCGCACTGCAAATTTGTATATCAAGATGCGCGGCAACCGTAGAAGTGGGATTATTACACTGAACTGGAACTGTCGGCTAGCAAACCTGCTAACTGTAATTTTCTGGTCTTTTACTTCCTCTTGAGGAGAGTCGGCGGAGAGAAGTTTCGGGGAGAACCACTCGTGCACTGGGCTACCACAGACAAGGAGACACTCGGGAGCAAAGGAGGAGCACAATTGGGAACTGCATTATTTGTGAACTGTTGGAATATGTTTTGGAGCACTTTAAGTAAACGCACTGTCTTTTCACCTCAGTCTAAAAACCGCAACTGGGTCCTCTTTCCCTCTCACTTCTGCGACAATTCCGTCTGAGAAGGTAATAAGAGCCGGTCTCCAACAACCGCCGTTCTCTTTTAAACACTGGGCCGGCCGGATAATTTTTTAAATAAGCGTCCGGGCTACTAAAGGAAGATATGCGGTAAACCAAACTGATACTTAAAAACAAACAAACAAAAGAAACCCCATCCCAAAAGATTAAATCAGCAATGGGTCGAGTATAAAACACTGCCGAGCCTGAAGAGGACGTCACTAATTAGGGACAGAACTTGTTTGGCTTCATCTTTATTTTCCTTCTTTAAAGCGGTTATTCACACGTGGACAAGACAGTAGAGTTCATAAACATAATAAAAGGATGACACTACAGCGACGTATGAAAACATCCTAATTCACACTGTCTGGACCTTTTTAGCTAACAGAAGGCCTGTTATATAATCAGAGTGAAGCCCATGTAATCCCTAAAGCCTGTAAAAACAACAAAACAATGAGTGCTGCTGCTTTTATCTGGTGTTAAAGACCCGTCTAATTTATGAGTGAAAGGCCATAACAGGCATGTCTGCAGGAACAGCTTTAAGGTGACACAGTTAACATGCATAGGGTGACAACTCTGCGTAATGCCACTTCCTGTCATGGCTAAAAGCTGGTACTTCATCATGCGGTTCCTTAAAACAACTATTTTAATGTGTATGCGGTCAAATATTATGACACTTTTGGTTTGAAGAGTTTACCAACTCGTATGCATCATGTCACGTGTGCTGCCGCCTTATAAGGTAAAAGTCAAGTAACTCCTCATTTACATCATTGCTTCTGTTTGAAATGTGGTAACCTGAATTTATTCTAGACAAGAGGATTCTGTCACAGAGTATTGTTTAAGTACGAAACATTTCTCTCAGACTTTTAAGCTGTGGAAGTGACTTTTTCTCAAGCTCTGTTATTTGTTAGTACGACTTTTTTTGGCTTGCAAATTGTTTCGTTTCCACACAAACCACTACAACTGGCTGAGGTAAGCTGCAAAGCTCACGCTTCACAAGGCCACCCATTAGCCAATAAGAAAAGGACACAAACCCTCTGCAGCTGGGTTGTCATTTCCTGGATGTTAATTGTAGATGCACAAACAGAGATACTGCACAGGTCGCTCCTGTTCAATGAAAGATTCATCAATGTGGCCAACACAGGCTCAGAGGTAGTTGGGCCTTTTAATGTGCATACTTATAACTCTGAATTTTTATGTGGTTTTCATGTGGTTTGGTTTTAAGAGTGCTGCTGCAGATGTGTTTATGTTGCAGGAGCCTTAGTTAGATTATTTTTAATAAAAAAAAAAGAAAAAGAAAATTGTGCATCTTGCATTGAGACCAATTCTACAAAATAATGCTTAAAATTGATATTCCAATTCTGAAGCTCTGCTGTAAAAACCTGCTATAGAATGCAGAAAGTAAAGGTATTACTCCATCACTTGAATGACTTGTCCTGTCACTCTGAATTGACACAAGAGCTGCAAATGAGTCATTTGGCTCAGAGTCTCTTCTCCTTAGTGCTGCTGTCCATCACCATCTTGATCTTATGTGAAGCTGCAGATACATCTGAGCAACACTGGGCAGCTTTGTGTGCTTTTATAACGACAATCCAGGGACACACTTGAGTTAACTGGTACTGCTTACTGATTAATGACAGCAACACAACAAACAGCAACATAGCTAACTGTCAAATTTAAATTTCAGGCTCTTATTGATACTTCTTCTTTCTCTTTTGGGGTCGCCAGTGATGCTCATTGGCCTCCATCTAACCCTAACTCTAATCTTTTCTATTCTTGTCACTCCCAATGAAAATTTTAACATCTCCAACTTGGCCTTCTGTCTTTCTGTTAGTGCCACAGTGGCCAAACCATCCATCACAGCAGCCATCTTTCTTTCCCTCGTGCTACTATCCCTCTGTCACAAATCCCTGTGACACTCTTTCTCACCCTGCACGCACTCTCTTCTTCACCTCTCGTGCATCGTCTGTTGCTTTGGATAACTGACCCCAGGTATTTAAACTCATCTAGCCTCTCTCACTGCAGATCACAATATCATCTGCAAACATCATAGTTTACAGAGATTCCTGTCTGACCACATCTGTCAGCCTGTCCATCACCACTGCACACAGGAATAGACTCAAAAGCTGATATCTGACCTAATCCCACTTCCACCAGTCAGTCCTAACGCGCACCTCATCACTGTCTAACTGTCCTCATACATGTCCTGCACTACCCTCACATACTTCTCTGGCACTCTTGACTTCCTCATGCAGTACCACAGTTCCTCTCTCGGCACATTATCAGATCCTACCGCTAAACCCAAAAAGACACAGTGACCTTCTCCATACTTCTCCACCAACACTGAACATACATATCGACAGCACTCTCTCAGCATGAAGCCATACTGCTGATTACCAAAGCTGCGACTGTTTGCAGAAAAGCTGATTCCCATCACGCGACATGTGCAATCGTCTTGCAAACCAGAGTGGTCCTGAGTGCTCTAGGCAACCATTTAGTCACCACACAAGTTGCAAAAGATTCAATACAATCATTAAGCAGCCTTGCCAAGCTAAGTGTATCCAGTATTGGATGGTTTTTCGGTTGAGTGGATATAATGTAAGTTTGCTCGGATAACATTACCTCATGATGGCGGTCCATGAGATGAGCCCTCTTGTTCAGAGTATTTCCAAAGATAATAAAATATCAAGAGTTGATGTCCCTGTATCCATACAACATCGCAACGCTATGCTGTATCAAATTTTCCCCCAGCCCTAGTATGTATGTACTGCAGGAAAGGCATTAAACAGTGTGAGTATACAAAACCTGAAATGCAATAGTGTATAGGCCAATAATCGTCTAATTACTCAATCTGAGAGTTAATGAAAATATAGAGAATCAGAGGAGATGATTATCTTTGCTCGTCTCAATTTGACAACCCTGTCATGGACATGTTCTTATAAAGTTTAGGGAGCACACTTCACACTTGCAGTTTAAGGTGCTGGCCAGGTAGGTGAAGACTGGTCAGCTATACAAACAACTATATACAAGAAGTGAAACAATTTGCTCCCGCAATGGGTATATGACCATATACACGGTCCTTGCATTAGGACTAGGGTTCATGTGTCGGACAACAGGAGGTTGAGACACACTTGTCCACACACTGAAACACATCCCACGACTTCAGTGAGTACATTATGATAAAATATGGAACTGACACCATTGAGTCAGCACCGAGAAGCTTAAGGAGTCATATTCAGCTTCGTGACAGTTATGTGACGAGTGAGCTGCCCTCAGTACTTAATTCCACAACTCAGCGAGGAAGTGAGCCTACAATTTAACCAGGGAATTTCAAATGGACACTTGTTTAAATGAACGGTAGCACCAAACACCCAAAGCTACTAAAACTGAGCGACGTGATGCTGCAAACTAGCACCGACTAGGAGAAACTAATATTAGACCAACACCATTAACGTTACATTGGCACAAAACTAACTGACGTTAGCTATGCTTTTGTAGCCCATTAGCTTAGTTAGCTGTTAACGTTTCCTAAAGGAATGAAGCTACAGAGTTAGTTCACCCTGCGGACTGAACAGCACGCCGTCAGTCAACGTTTTAGTGGCTGAATCAAAGGCAAGCACTCTCACCGAGAAGACTCCTCGGAGAAGCCGCCGTCCAACAGCCTGACTTTACAGAAGAGGACACCGTTGACAAAGGGGACCGACGACAGCTCGTCTAGGTCAAAATCCACCTTGAACTTGAATTTCTTCTTTTTCATCATCATTAAATCCATACACCGTTTCAGTGCCTTTGAAAAGATGCTCCGGTGTCGCCCGTCGCTGACATTACAGCCCCATTGTTTTGAAGCACAGACAGAACCAGGTTGGTGTTTGTGGGAGGATGGTGAAGCTACTGGTGACAACAGTCCGTCAATCGCTAAAAGTACGGGCAGATTTACATCCTGTTTAGACCTTTCAAAATAAAAGCGCACGTTTTCAAACCCGTCGATAGGCATAGTCATTGTTTATTAATCGTTCTCAAAAATTGTCTCGAATTTTATGCAACATTTTATTTACCCTCTTTTTTGATTACCAATTATTTAGTTTTCTATTCTGTACTTCATTAATTTATCAAACTGGATTATCTCTGAATTTGTTTTTTTTCTTTAAGTCTGTTACACGGATGGAGTCTCAGCTTCTGTAGTTAAATGATCGGTCTAAAGGTGCAGTCCTATTGCTCCTAGTTGCAAGTGACATATCAAGTGTAAGTACAGCGGTGCTTCACTGGGGTGCTGCACTCAGCTGGTAGGGTTGATTTTGTTATGCGGGGTGGCTTATCCTGGAGGAAGGGCAGTGGTGTATCCGTGATGTGCTGCGATCGACTAAAGGATGTTGCTTCACTCATCTGCATGGACAAGATAATTTTCTTGTTTTGATTTTCATGTGCAGCATGGCTTGTCCTGAAAGAAGGAAGTGGCGTGAAAAAGTTCAAGCTCTTAAAATGATCCCACACTGCTTCCAATAATGTTGAGGTCTGGGCTTTGGGAAGGCCGATCCATAACTGTAAGTGCTTTTATAAAATGTACCTTTATAAAACTTTGTAAAACGTATTTGTCTATGAGAATTCTTTTTTCTTTTTACAAGTTTGGCTCCTTGGAAACAAAAATATAAATAAATAAGGGGTGGCTTGAAACTTTTGCAAGGGACTGCATGCCTACCTGTTTGAGATTTGCCTGTGTACTTCACACGATGATCTGCAGGGATTTTAAAATTCAAATGAATGTGTTCCAGGCCCTTGCTTCAATTCCTATACCTGTTTTTGTTTTTCAGAGCTAAATAGAAATAGACACCAACACTTTATTTAAGCAATCCTCTTTCCTCATTCCCAGGAACACACAAACATTCGCCTCCTAATTTTTCAGTCTTTTATCTGTTCCCGTTTATTTCTTGGCTATTTTACTTTGAAGTAACTGATGACTAACCGGACGTGGAGGGATCACAACTTTACACTTGGTGCACACTGAAGCCCGCCTCCTGTCTCGGCAGCACTGATTGGACAGATAACTACAAGAAAGCGAAACCAGCTGCTGTTTAGTTACTTGAAGTTTGTCTCCATCTGGTGGTACAGCGTAGAAACTGCGCAGCCAATAAACTTGCACAACTTGCACAATTTAACAGCATATGTGTTATCCCAGAAACTTTCCCCACCACTTGTAGCTGTTAGAAGGCTGAGAAAAGGAAGTTCCAAAGGTTTTAAACAAAATATGTCAAAGTGGCCTAGAGCAGCACCCCTCCCGTGCTTTGAGGCAATTACAAGCTTATGGGGTTAATTTTGCCCAGAGCAGCTGCCGGATTCTTTTGAATATGACTCACCGGATAGACAAAGATAAGTCATAGCGACTTTATACTGCAGACCGATGGGTACAGGATGATGATCCTTGCACACTAGGCTACTGTACAGTCTGCACTACAACAAACCAAATCAAACGGAGCGCCTTAAATTCGCAAAACTTTAAAGGAGGAGAAAAGGCTATAGCTGACTTGTGAGAAAATGTTCATGAGTAATAGTAACAGAGCAGTGCGTGTGTGTGTGTTGTTGTTGAAGGGTGTGTCTCCGTGAGCGTGTGCGTGTGGGCACTAAAAAGAGGAGGTCTCCCAAGGCGAAGTGAGCCGAGTCTCTCTCCACCCATCTGTACTGCGCTCCTACCTCATCCGCTAAAAGCTCTCTCTTGACTAAATCTGCACATTATCGTGCGCCCGCTGGACTTTACACCGACACCGACTCATGAGGACTTTTCTATCACTTCCCCAAGCTGCACCGCGGAAGTCCTGAAACCAGAAGCGCGACCCACAGGAATCTGTCGCCACAACAGATTGCTTACCCAGTTTCTGTTAGTGTGTGTGTGCGTGCGTGTGCGTGGAGCTCTGCAGGCCTCTGCCGTTTTCATTTCTAGTTTTAAGATGTATCAGGTGGTGAGGAAGCTCTTTTTTACGGACTGTCGGTGCGCTGACGATGCGTCGAAGGCGTACGAAGAGCTGTTCGCCAAGCTGGACGCTAACAAGGATGGAAAAGTGGATGTGTCCGAGCTGAAGGCAGGCCTGGATGCTATGGGCATCAAGGCTGAGAAAGGGGCAGCTCAGGTAGAGTAACGGATCCAGGCAGGAGTGCGCAAAAACCACAAAAACATTTTTTGTAGTGCCAGCGTTACTCTTAAAAGGAGTTAAATTACAACCAGGAGCCAAATGCAGACAGATTCACTCTTAGAAGGCTATGAAGGTTACCGAGCTTTGTGATGACTGGATTCTTAGTTTTTCGCACCACGGGCAAAGGTCTGTCTTTGAGAGGATGCACGTGGTTCCAATTGTTTGACTGATAAAATAGTGCAATTCTAACATAATCGTCTCATCAGCTGATTGTTACATCCCAGGTTTATTTTGGACCTTCTGTGATGCTTAGATGATGGCCTTACTCTAAACACCTAAGAATCGCAGTTCAGTCAGAGATAAAAGCGAGAGCTGTGTAGCTCAGTAATATTATCACCAGCTGAAAAAGTACAATTTCTCACGTGCACCTCCTCAGCAGACGTACAAATTCCCATAAAGCCTAGACTGGTTTGTCAAGTTTATCCATGCCCAGTTAAGGTTAAAAGCATTTCTTAAGCCATCCAGATTCTAGATGGGAAATATAGTTGCACGCCCTTCTTTTCTTTGGTTATGCATCTTTGAGCAAGGCAATAAAATCCATATATCTGCACGTCAGGCTCCAAAAGATCTGACAGCAGTTGCTGTTGTCCTCAAACTTACACTAAACCTCTCCTTAACAGTCAAAGATGTTTTATTTCCATGTGCATGTTTTGTTGCCATGGCTTAAAACTCTTCTCTTGAAAACAGATTGAGTAGTGAAGACAAACTCTGACTTCTCTGAAATGGCACTCAGCACGCCCGTGCATCTGAAAAGAGCTGAAAAAATGTGCTCTAGAATTTTTTAAAGCTGTCTCAAAGGTGAACGTTTACTGTGGGCTGAGACTGTAAAGTGGAAGGTCCCACCTTTACTAATCAAATAACTGCACATTCATAAGTCTGTCAGATGGCTTTAAAAGTGGGGTAAGGTAAGAAGAGGCCGCTGCTGTGCGTAACTATGTGCTATAAAGCAGGAGTTTTTCCCTATCTGTGCGCTGTTATCATAACTGTGTAATAAATGGGTTGTAACGCAGATGACCTAATTTGGTCAGTGCTCTCTTTTAGAGCAAAAATTAAACTGTCAAAACTGTAACGCTCTCCTCCTTTGTGCTCTCATACAAACACGCTGGCAGTTCTCAGTTGCTGGTTCACTTCTTAACAAAGAGCCATTGCTCATAACAGAGGTGGTACCAGGCGTTATTTTTCTTTCCATTAATTCGCTGTAGCCTGGCGAGACAATGGATTTCATTTTTTCGTTTTGCTCTTGGGACATTGCCAACGTTCGTGAAAGCAATAAAAAGTACAAAATATTCAAGGAAAGCAAAGCGGAAAATGCTACGTAGCCGGTAACTTGGGCAGGCAGAGGACTAAAAACGCAGGAAGTGAGTTGAGATAAAGTAAAGGAGCATTTTGCTGCGTTATTCTGCCACCAACCGCCACAATCAGCCTGCTGCTGTTTGAGCAGGAGATGGAAGACTCCCCTTATGGCTCAGCAGAACCCAGACCTCTCCCTCCACCTTTTGAGGAGGTCAAGCACTCGGCTGCAGCAAACAAATGAGGTACGGCAACACAAAGAAGAATGATTGCTAATATTCTGTGTGTGTGTGTGTGTGTTTTTTTTCCCCTGTAGAAAATCATTTCTGCTGGAGACAGAAACAAGGACGAGGGGCTCGACTTCAGCGAGTTCTCCAAGTACCTGAAAGAACACGAGAAGAAATTACAACTGACCTTCAAGAGCTTGGACAAAAACAAAGATGGTATGGTGCCATTCTATTATGTAGCACATTTTAATATTGAAAATGCGCAATATTAAATATAGAGAAAAAGTAGAAATAAATGCTTACTTTCTACAGGTAGTATAGACATTACGGAGATAAGGCAGTCACTCTCTGATCTGGGGCTGGAAATCAGCAAAGAGCATGCAGAGAAAATCCTTCAAAGGTATTTTAGCGTATTTATTCATTTTATATACCCTGTTATTCTGCAAGCAAACTGTGAACTTACAGCAGTGTCCCGAGCGAGACGAGAAGGAAAGCAGCTTGACGCACTGCAAGTTAAAGGTGTGAACCCGTGTGAGCGACTGATAACTGTGTCAGTGTGTGGCTTGGCTGAAAAGAGGCGTGAGTGCACATGATAAAGAGCTGGCGAGATGTTTGACATCCCTGAAGCAGCGTGTCGACACCAGGGAATAATATTTTTGAATTGTAAGTGCACGGCTGGTCACTGACTTTGGACTAAGCCACGTCTTAGTCACGATGTGTTTATTGGTGCCTTTAATGTCATGCCGATACTTGAGCTCACTACGCATTTGGATGAAATAAAAAGTAACATAAGGTTTTTACGCACAGTAGCAGTTTAGCGAGAATGAAAGAACTGCTGGTATTGATTAAAACCCTGAAATCTCCTGTCTGTTTATCAGAATTACAGTTTGTCCCATTAAACCCTTCAATACTTATAGAAATAAGAAAAAAACACAGTACGGGTGGTTTTGGTCAGGCCTGCACGTTCGCTCATGTGGGTTAATTTAACATGTCATTTTTTTTTTTATCTTCGCTATATTTTGCTTATCATTATATTTTACATTCAAAATTTCACTGTATGAAGTCAGATGGCAAAAACTGCGCTTGAACCGTAATGCACAGGATTTGCGTAAGCAAAGCTCGAAGCTGCACATGTACAGGAGTGCACATAACAGCGGACATAACAGGGGACTATCTAGAGTAAACAAAAAAATGCAGTAACTGATGAGTGAATGAATGAAAACACAGTACAGTAGCAGGGGTGGAGGGGGCAGTGAGGACAGAAGCTGAACATGAAACCAGAGCAGTGACAGATAATCACACGTCATTTTACATAAAATAAGCTCAGAAACAGGAACCGTGCTATAAATAAATGAACAAAACACAACTTAAAACCTTTACTGTGATTATCAGTGCTTGTTTTAAAGTGTAGACCCTTAATGGTTTAGTTTTTACATCACCAAAAACATCACCTCTCCTCATCTATCCTACAGTATTGATGTTGATGGCACCATGACAGTGGACTGGAATGAATGGCGGGAGCACTTCCTGTTTAACCCAGCCAACAACCTGCAGGAGATCGTCCGCTACTGGAAGCACACCACGGTGAGGGGTGCTATCCACTGTCTCTACAGTGTGCTGTATGTGTCGCTGTGGTTTTAGCGGTTGCTTTGTTTGCAGTAGCTGGCATTAGTTTCAGATGGTTGCAGTTGTCGCTGATGTTTGAGTAGTTGGTGTGGTTGCAGGCAATCCCACGTGTTGCTTTGCACTACTTCAGGGGCTGGTTTTGTTGCAGAAGTTGCCATATTTCTTATTATTATTATTAGACATGGGTTGGTGTGTGTTTTAGTTAAAAAAAAAAAAAAGTAATATATTAAAGTTTAAACTCTGTATGTGTGTTAATATTTTAGTTGCAGTGCAGGTTTCTGCCACTGAGAGTATACACGCAATAACGGATTTGGAGGCAACAGATGAGTACCTCTGATTCGCTCGTGTCCAGAGCAGATGTGAGGGGGGAGGAGTCTGAAGAATTTGTTACTTGTCAATGAAATGAACTCTGATTCATAAAACAAATAGTCTTGAATGGAGCAAGGATTAAACTCTGACATTGTATTACATTATAGGGAACAATCAAACCATGAAGGGCTGCTGCCTATATTTAAGTACAGTTGCGTTCTAGAGTGGCGTCCACTTTCAGTCAGTGGTTAATCTCTGGCGTTCGCTGAGTTCATTCACTGGCGTAAGCTCGGAAGTCAAATTAACCTTTGGTTTCTAAGCTTGGCAGAGATGAGCTAATTTCATCCTGAGCTGTAGGTGGATTAGAGCGTCATTAGGAGGACTGGAGGAGGTGAGAGGAAGACTAGAAGTCTAGAAAGGAACAGGAGAGAAGAAACCGAGATGATGCGTCTGTGAGACTTGAGGACTTGTTGGGAGCATCCATGGCAATGAAAAGGTCTCGTTCTTTCCAGCGTTCAAGCCGAAGCTTTCTGAATTCACTGCGTTGCTCTGAGGACCGTCGACCTCTGTCTGGGCCCTTGATCAGAATCGTGTGAAGGGTCCTGACGGGTCTGAGAACTGCTGTCTATAGGAGGGACCTTTTGGTTTGCTAGAACTGCTATAGCGAGGAGCTTTATCAAAGGCTTGAGATGGCCTTGGCTCTGCTGCAGCCTCACCAGCAGCAACAACAGGAAAGCTGGTTTTTCCTCGACTTTGAAGACGATTGGCTGTATGAGGTGGATGTGGATATGGTAGGTTCTTGTATTCAGATGTCGAGTTTATGTTGTCATCTGGTTTGTCATTGTCATCTTATCTTTAGCTGAGGCATGGTTGAAGTCGTTCAGAAATAGTGTAGCAATTATGTCGACAGGAGAACACTGGCAGATTAATATTTCACCTTTGCATCATGTCGGGTATGAAGAGGATGTCCTTAAACAGGCCATTCTCTAAAACCACATCATACCTGACGTAATGCACAGGTAAAGGACGACAAATGGGATTTTAAGCTTGAAGGGTGCCAAGGCAAATCTCTAGCCCAATCTTTACATATAATTTTATAACAACAGTGTTCTATTTGCAGATAAAGCTAAAACTAATGTTAGCCGTCAACCTCTGGCTTAAAATGTCTTTAGGGGCATATTTATTATTATTTTATTAACAGTAAGAAAAAACCCTGCTGCATCTGTGATCTCAAAACGGCAGCTTTACATCAATGACGCGCGGTGATGTAACTGATCTCGCAGCATGGACCTGTAGTTATGCAAGTTTTGGATAAGGATATGGCATGCTTCCCATCCTCCCAGGCATTACGTTTAAGGTGAAGCTGGCAATGTGTGGTTATGAGGCTGTCCATCTTAGCTAAAAAGTGAATCTGTAGAGCAGTCCATTGGCTTTTAACTCTTAATGATGAGTTTTTACACCTCAACATTTATTAATACGGACGTGGTTTAATGATCGTTAAATAGTTCCTGGGTTTTCCAAAGGGCGGCTGCATAGGCAGAGACCACCCTCACTAACTTCTGATGCAAACCATTTAGTTCTATAATTAGGCCTGAAATGTGACAGAAAAGGCCTTTACGGGTACTTCCTAGTAGGCTTTCAAGCAGTAAAGAGTTATTAAAAGCGTTTAAAAGGATTCAAAATACTTGTGTAAGAGACAAAGTCAGAATATAGAATGAAGCTCTCATGTTTGGACAGTAGTATCACACACCAATCTGACATTTCACCAGCCCTGAGAAAGCTGCAGTTTTTCTTTCAGGGACTATTTAGCTTTCTTTTACCATCCAGCCATCCATCCATTCGCAGCCGCTTATCCTTTTCAGGGTCGCGGGGGGCGCTGGAGCCTATCCCAGCTGTCTTAGGGCGAGAAGCGGGGTACACCCTGGACAGGTCGCCAGTCTGTCGCAGGGCTGCTTTCTTTTACCAACTTATCCAAATGATTGACCTAGCCACCATGTCAGCACCCATTAGATTGTGTGGATGACTGTGTTAAAGCCTTTATTTATTTTACATTTTGGCCATTTCTGTGTTTTTTTTTCTTCCTGTATATCTTTCCTCATGTATTTCGTAGTTCCACTGTTTTTCGTTCCTCTCTCACCTGTCTTTCCAATCTTATGTTTGTGTATTCTATGTATGGTCAGAAGGGGTGCTCATGATGGCGCCAGATCCTCGGGATAAATAAAGTTTTATCAATCAAGCAATCAAAAGGGGGTGGAGCTAATTAGCCAGTGCTAGCTAGCAAGCCCAATTATCAAAGAGCATTCCTTGATAGCTGTGAAAAAACAAAACAAAACAAACTGAGTAGTTAGCTTGGGAAAAGAAAAGCGCAGCAGCAGCTTATGGTCTTACTGGACCTCAAAGGTGGAACTGCAATGGGGGTATTTTTAAATTTTTATTATTAATCAATATATTTTGGATTTATTATTTGATAATAATATTATTCTATTTTTTATGGAGTGAATATTTTATTTTATTGTCTAAATAATAATAATAATAATAATTATAAAGGATAGAGGATTAAGTCTGTCCCAGAGGCCATGTGCGTCTTTCATGAACAGTCTATGCTCAGCAGTCAGTCTCTTTGACTGTGACTTGATTGTGCTGTATTGGGTGTAGGTTTTGGACATTGGTGACAGCCTCACCATCCCAGATGAATTCACAGAGGAAGAGAAGACGACGGGTCTGTGGTGGAAGCAGCTGACTGCAGGAGCTGTGGCGGGCGCTGTGTCCCGTACAGGAACCGCCCCTCTGGACAGAATGAAGGTCTTCATGCAGGTGGGTCAAGATTTCTTTAGGTTTTATCAGATGCCTGTTGGGTTGTTCACGTGTACTTTTGTCAGTGAATTTGATTTTTAATTTTATTATTAATTGGTGGTGGTACATGTGCTTCAAAATATTGTGGCATGGCTGTAAAAATGGTCTTGTGTTAGTCTGGGTCATCCTGTTTTTAAAAATTACCATATAAATACTCTCGCCAGAGACTTTATTAGGTACATCTTACTACTACTGGGTTGGATTCATGTTTCCCTTCAGAACTGCTTTAATTCTTCATGGCACAGATCCTTCCTCAGAGAGTTTGCTCTGACATCATCACATAGTTGCTGCAGATTTGTCGGCTGCACATCCACGATACAAATCTCCCATTCCACCACATCTCAAAGGCGCTCTTTCGGATTGTGATCAGTACAGTGAATGTACTGTAATGTTCAAGAAAGATGATTTAAGCTTAGTGACATGACGCATTATGCTACTGGAAGCAGCCATCAGAAGTTGGGTTCACAGTGGTTATAAATGGATGAAAATGGCCACCATTAGTACTTACGCAAGCTCAGTTGGTAGCAATGAGCCCAAAGTGTACCAGATTAAATATCTCCCACACCACTACACCATCACCACCAGCCTTAGCCAGTGATTCTTGGCAGGATAGATGCTTATATGCCAACCACTGTGCTACATTCAAACTCACTTAAATCACCCTTCTTCTCTAATTCTGATGCTCACTTTAAATTTCAGCAATTTCATTTCAAGCCATTGCATTGAGCTGTTGCTTTGTTAGAACTTTAAAAGTGCTTTTTATTTCTAGGTGCATGCTTCTAAGAGCAATAAAATCAGCCTGGCCAGTGGCTTTAAGCAAATGCTAAAAGAAGGAGGGATGACTTCTTTGTGGAGAGGAAATGGTATCAATGTCATGAAGATCGCCCCAGAGACGGCCATTAAATTCATGGCTTATGAACAGGTAAGTGTCGTTCCACTCCTCCTTACAGATTCCAGTATAAAACACAGCTTATGGTCACGTTAAATGTTGAGAACTATTAACACCAACAGTCACTTTTGTCTCTGATGTATGATCCTGCTTAGCTGTTCAGTCTTCATGTCCCTGTGTCACCAGTATAAGAAGCTGCTGTCCAGTGAACCGGGTAAGGTGAAGACCCACGAGAGGTTCATGGCAGGATCGTTGGCTGGAGCCACCGCACAAACCGCCATCTACCCCATGGAAGTGAGTGGAAGTGTAGTCTTTGCAGCACAGATGCATAAAGAGAGATCATAGTAGCAGGAGGCCCTGCAGGAGGGACAAACAAATATCACATATGGAGACACATGCTGTATTTATGGTGTGTGCAAATGTAATGGTTTGTTAAATACCTCACGTGTCTTGTTTTGTCGCGTCTCCGTGTCCAATCCAGTAGCAAAAAACACGCAGTAACACCTTGAGCCGCATGTGCAGCGTGATGTAATACACCCACACTAATAACCTTTGTCTCTTCAGGTGATGAAAACCCGTATGACCCTGAGGAAAACCGGACAGTACTCGGGAATGTTCGACTGTGCCAAGAAAGTCCTGAAGAATGAGGGACTGAAGGCGTTTTACAAGGGCTACATTCCCAATATTCTGGGAATCATCCCCTACGCCGGGATAGATCTGGCAGTGTATGAGGTAAATCCTGATGAATCATTCCTGTCTGGAAAAATGTTTGTAAGATTCAGATTCACCTACAATGCTACACTTCCATAGTAAACTCCATTTTCATCTGTTTAAGCATCACTTGTGTGCTGATTTCGCAAAATATGATGCGTCAACCCTCACCTCATTCTCATACCTGTGTATTCCATAACAGAGCTTGAAGAACCTCTGGTTGTCCAACTATGCCAAAGACACAGCCAATCCAGGGGTTCTGGTTCTGCTGGGCTGCGGTACCATTTCCAGCACCTGCGGCCAGCTGGCCAGCTATCCCCTGGCTCTGATCCGAACCCGCATGCAAGCACAAGGTATGGTGAACCAAACCTTATTAAAGAAAGAGCTGCTCATTTTTAATGCTGGCATTTAACTTGTGGTCCCATAATGCCACGGAGTTGTTCAGAGATTTTAAAAGTGTTTTACAATTTACAAGGAAATTCAAGATTTTTTTCATGAAATTCTTGCTTACATGGAAAATTAATAAATCTGTGTGAGTTTCTTTACAACCAGTCTGTTTATTAGACATTTGAGACATGCGAATGCTTCAGTATTAAAGCGAGGAAAAGGTAAAGGGCCTGAATGAGCGCTGAGATTATTTAAAGTAAAAGTACCACAGTACAAAATATCACAAACGAGCCCTTTATCCAAATTTTACATACATTAATGTGAAAATAAATAAATAAAACACAACTTTTTAGATATCAGGACATAATAAAAAAAAATCACCTGATACTCAACAGGTCTTAAGTACTTAAGGTTTTTCATTTGGCATCATTAGTCCCTCTTCATTGAGCTTTGCGGGCATTCGTGCACATCTCTTTTTGAGGTCTTGGGCTTTTTTCAATTTCTCTAAAAGCTGTACAGTCTGTGAATAATCGTTTTCACTGCGGAATGATTTACTTCAAATTGTTTGTAAATGGCCTCATAACTACATACAGATATAAAGACTGATGAGCAGCAACCGTTGCTTCTCTAAGATCTTTGCCAAAACTTCTGGTTTAATAGAGACGCTCATACGGGCTGATGATTAGTAATCAAGCGCATTTGATTAGTAGTATCTGCTGCTTAGTTTTTCACCTGCTCCTTTTAAATTTTGCTATTTAAAAAAAGTAATAATAGCACTGTATAACATGTCAAGTATTATTGTTCATCAGAGGTTTTGTTTAAATAATTTAAGACTTCCTAAGGACCAAATGATGACATATAAAACACCTGAAACATGGCGGGATTTCTTTTTCACATGACTGTAACTGTAAAAATATATGTTAGGTTTAAAGTGTGCGTTGTTTTTTTTATTCCAGATTTATACACTTTCATACAAAACATTCACTATTAATACATTTTTCTATATTTTGCATGGAATCCACCAAAAACTCTCCACATAAATTTGTCTCTTAAATGCAATGCAGGACCTGAAAACTGTCCTACAGGGGGGCTAAATAACCTTAAAACGGTGATTTAACTGGTGGCTTTGTGCGGTATTCTGAAGTTATCAACATTTAGACTTGGAAAACAATTTTCAGTTCTTTAATCTCATCTAATTTCAAACATATGCTGCTTATAAGAAGCCAGTACTTCCCAAATAGAGATATTAAACATGAAGAAATCTTTTCCTTCACTCGTCTGACTTTCCCTTTCTTTTCTCAGCTTCTATTGAGGGCTCAGAGCAGCTGCCGATGAATCTGATGGTGAAGAAGATTATGGAAAAGGAGGGCTTCTTTGGACTTTACCGTGGCATCCTGCCTAATTTCATGAAGGTCATACCAGCCGTCAGCATTAGTTACGTGGTGTACGAGTACATGCGGTCTGGTTTGGGTATTCAGAAGTAGGCAGCAGATTCCTCTGTGACCGCATGTGTTTACGAGTGTAAGAAAAGGTGCAGCAAACTTTTTTCTTTTCTTTTTTAAATTTCAAAACACTCCCTCCTTTTTTCCATATGGTGTTTGCCCTCGTTTACCTGCAGTCCACTGAAGCCTGGACTCAAACAGCTGCAGATGGACCCTTTGTAGATGTGACCGCGGGCCTTTGCTCATACAAAGAAAATCCTGCAGCGCTAACCCAGGGCTGATAATGAGTAAGAAGATCCCTACAAAGTTTCCAAATGTTGGCTGTGTTTACTGTGCACTCTTAGCTTTAAGTACTCCACCAAGCCTCATGATCTACTTCAGATCAGCTCATTTCTGGCTTTGAAAACCAAGAACACTTATCAGGGTTATTTCTTTTTGGTTTCATTGTTGAATAGAAACGTTACTCTAATATTTAATCAAAAGAAGTCCAAGAAGTCACCTACTTATCAAAAATAATCCAACCAAGCCCCATGTGTGGTGGGGAAACTGTCTCACAAAGAAATCTGAAGAAACTAAAAAAACAACAACAAGTGCAATACTGTATTTCCACATTGTGTGACATCTGGGAGAGGTTTGACCTTTTAGGAAGGGGTTTCATCTGAGGGTCATTGGTTCATGAAAAGGGTCTTTTTATACGGGACAGAGAAGGAGAAATGTGCCTTATATTTTTTTTTCTCTCAGATATTTGTGGACCCCCGTTTTCTCTTGCCTTTCTTTCAAATATGTCTTTATTAGGCGCTGGTGTTTACGTGAATAAATTTGGATACAAATGTTAGAAGTTGTACGTGCATTTCTTTTCAAGCCGTATAAAAGTTATTTGTTGTCCAGCCAAGACGATGAGTGTACACGGCGAGCGCAGGTTTTGATTCTACACTGTGTTCATGTCTCTGGCCTCGTGTGACACTCGATCGCTGAGGCTTTAAGTAGAGATTAGTCCAGTTCAGGGCTTATGTAATGACTCCTTTCCCTGGTGATGTCAATACTACAGTGTAACAGTGGAGCTGCTAATTTGAAGTACAAAATGGAAATGTTGCCTTAAGAAATATGCCATTTCAATTAACAACACAAAACTTAATACAGGGAAAATTCTATGAATCAGGTTAAAAAAAATAAATTAAAAAGGTGATCAAATATTTTCTATTTATTCTTTCTTAACCTAAACCGAATACTGCATATCTTCACAAAACTGACTTTTTTCTGGCTCTTTGTTGGCAGAAAAACATACAAATGACCACTTGTCTTCACTCAAAACTCTTAGTTTCCCCAAACTCTATATCACAGTAGGGGAAGTAATCATTTAATCCCTTGCTGAATATGTAAGTTTCCTCACTTCTAAAAAAAATTCTGTTAAGTTTCTCTTATTTCTTTTTTTGGTAGAACATCAACCAAAAATCTAAAACACACATTACATAAAGGTAATGTGGATACATAGATTGTGTGTAATTGAGTGAAATGAGTATTTGATCCCCTACAAATTCTGACTCCCACAGATTGGCTTTATTCTCATGTGGCACTCGGATTACAGGGAGTCAATCACAGATACTCCTGATCTTATGTGTATGAAGGACACCTGTGCACAGATTAATTGTATTCCTTTCCAACCTCTCCACCACCATGGGTAAAGAGCTGTCAAAGGACAAGACTGTACACATGCACGAGGCTGGAATGGGCTACAAGCCCATCAGCAGGAACTTTGCTGAGAAGATGACAAATGTGACAAATGGCAGAAATATAAAAAGACCATCAATCAACCCCAGTCTGGAGCGCCACGCAAGATCTTACCTCATTGGATGAGGATGATCATGAGAAAGGTGGTAGATCAGCCCAAAACTGCACAGGTGGAGCCTGTTAGTGATCTAAAGGCAGTTGGGACTACAGGCATCTAGGACATCACTGATAGCACACCACGCTGTAATGGGCTGAAATCTTGCAACACATGTCCAGGACCTTCTTAAGTTGGCCAGTGAACATCGAAATTATTCTGCGATGGCTTAGGAGAAAGTGTTGTGGTCAAATGAGCCCATAATCGAGCTCTTTGGCATGAAATGAAGAAGAGAAATGCTGAGTAAGACCCAAACACCACCATGCCCACAGTCAGGCATGGAGGTGGAAACCTTACTGGGGCTGTTTTTGTGCCATGAGTTCTGGGCGATTTCACCGCATTAAGGGGCAAATAGATGGGGCCACGCAGTGTCAAATCTTAGACAAGAACCCGTTTCCCTCAGCCAGAACACTGAAGGTGGATCGTGGATGGCTCTTCCAGCAAGCCAATGACCCAAAAAATATCACCAAGGCAACAAAGGCGTGGCTAAAGAAGAAGCACCTCCAGGTCATGTAGTGGCTGAGCCAGTCTCCAGACCTCACTCCTGTAGAAAATCTATTTAGAGTGCTGAAGCTTTGAGTTGCCAAGCAGCAGCTGAGCAACCTGAAGGATTGAAAGAGTTCCTGTAAAGAAGAATGGGCCAAAATCCCTCCTGAGAAATGTGCAAACCTGATCAGCTACAAGAATCGTCTTTTCGCGATGCTCACCAGCAAGGGTTTCTCCACCAATGACACCAGTGTAATGACTCCTTACACTCCCTAAATACTTCACTCACTGACATGCAAAACAATTTAGAACTTTCAAGTGTTTTCTTCTGACATTTGGTTGATATTCCATCTCCCTCCATCAAAATGAACGTCACACAATACCACAAGAGACTGTTATTCAGCAGGAGATCAAATAATTGTCTTCCCCAGTGTATGTAAACCATTAACTCAATAAGAAGGTATTACTCAAGCATAGAATATGAATATCCTTGACTTTGGTGTCTCCTAGTGGTTGTAAAAATCACTGACACATGGTTCTTCAATAATATGAAAGACTTGGTACATATTCAATATACAGAGAAGGTTTAATAGAATGGCTTTATGTGGAAGACAAAACAGTATGGAACAAATTTTGTCCACATTACCATGAAAAACTAGAACAGATAAGCAGACCTGAATTTTTATTTATTTTTTATCTCCGGTTTGCTTTAACAGAGTTCAGTTTGTGACATGATATATAACACACACAACTTCTATAAACAGAGATCAACCCAACAGGTTCAGAGATCATCAATATCAAGAACAACTTTGAAGTTAGATCACCCAAATAAAAAATGTAGCACAACCCAGGGATGTCCTGTCCAGTCAAATGTCATCAATCTCTAAAAATGCTCTTTTGTGGGTAGAAACCATTCATTATAAGGGTGCCTAAGAGAGAAAAAAATGCAACAGTGGTCAGGATGGCGCGCAGAGCTTTAAACCAGCTGGGGTAAGTGGGAAGGAGAGACAGATCATAATGGAGTGAGATTCCAAGTCCCATTATGACCATGGTGGCAGCGGGAACAATGCTGTCACTCATCAGCATGGTCACCCAGGCTAAGAGGGAGGGGACCACGCTGTTGGCCAGGTTTATCCAGTCAGGTTTGGCTGGGCTGCTCTCAGGAAGAGCGAATCCCCATCTCGCTCCACCAAGGAAAGAAATGATGGAAGCAGCATAGGCTAGCTGGGCATAGGCCAACTCTGAGTAGTAGCTCTCGGTCACAGCCATAAACAAAGTGGGTGAGACAAAGGGGATAAGCCCCGCAAACACCAGGTAGAGGGCAGGTCTGGGACTTTTCAACAAGTCTTTCATGTCATAGCGCAACAGATCGAGTTCTTTAGGGGGAGGTTCAGGCAGTGCTCGCTTTTTCAACCTCACAGCAGAAGTGTGGAAGTGTTGGCTCCTCAACCAAAAAGGAGCATCATGTTTCTGGGTTCCCTGGAAGAGGTCAGTCTCATTAACACTAAACACAGTAAGAGGTTTTGCTCGTCCTCTTGCTCTTCCTGCAAACCAGAGATTAGCTGATGAAGCCCAGCTGGAAGATTCAGATCCACCAACAGAAGCCCCAGTCAGGGCTGATGTCCAGCATTTTTGCACAGGACCTGCCCAGTGTAATACCTGAAAAGATATTCATGATAACGTTTTATATTTTTTTTAAGTTATAAAACTACAAATAAAAACAGAGCTGTAAAATCATGTGTATGTTACCTTCTGCGCTACAAAGCCGCTTTTTCTGAATATAACAGAAAGCATCTAATGAAAAATGGGGAAAAGGAAAAGTTACGATGAGCAAAAACACACAATAAAGGTCATAAAAAGACAGGCAGGAATTTTCAATATTGACAAATCTTTTGATTTTGTAGAAATTTTTTTTTTAAAAACATCTATAAATTTCAACAATGTCTAGCTATCTTTTTTTAAAGAATATTAATCATAATAAATAAAGAAATTATAATAATGAATGCATCAATTATAGTAGCAACTTGAGATTGGGAAAATCGTCCGTTCAAGGGTAAAGGTGGTGTGAGTTGTCAAATTAATCAGCGTTTACCTTTGCCCCACTCGCCTACACTGCCAGGTGAAGTATCTCCGTAGTTAACGACATTTTTACAGCCCAGTTACACATAATAATAAATAATATCACGTAAATGAATAATTAGGCAAATACATTCGTGGACATGGTACCCCTTCCGCTGTGTAGCCGAGTCCTCCTAAAAGGACCTACATGTACGTCTGTGTTGAAACTGCACAGCCTGTCCCTGAAACGCAGACGATAACGTTACCTTTATTTCAGCTTGTAAACTTCAGACTTTGAAAACCATTTCTCTCCAGGGTCAGCGATTACCCAGCCTACTGTAAGCTCTGGTACGCAGCTTGTAGTAGGTCCGTGTTTGAACCGTGGCTTCTACAATTTCAGTTCCGCTACAGTAGCGTCGACAAAAACGAGTTAGCATACAAAGTAAGTATTTATAGCGCAACAAACAGAGGCAAAACGGGAAGTTTATCATTTTTAAAGTTGTGTTTTGTTCTTATTTCTTTCTTCTTCTTCTTTTTTTTTTTGACAATTGTACGTAAAAACAACAGGTCTTATTAAACGTAGTGGAAGGCCTAAACATTACTGGGACACATAAAGAGAACCAAATGTAAACTTAAACAAACGGGGCAAAATATTAGATTTGGTTATTTACACACCGAGGTTGCTTGATATGAAATATTACACGTTTGTGAAAGGAAAAGTATGTGAAATTTTGCTTTAGGTATCTGGCGTGACTGCATTGGCAATAGTTTATCAGTCCTGCACTCTGGTTTATAGGACCTTTAGCTCATACAAAACAAGGTTACCTGACATGAACTATAAGCTACAAAGCTGCTTTTTTGTTTTGTTAAATTTCAGGCAGGACCCAGCAAGCCATCTTTGCTTGGCTGCAGTAAAAGATTCTAAACTACTTTAAAATAGTAACACAACTCTTGTGCTGAATACAGTGCTTTCCATTCACATGCTTCTTATGTAAATCTAAAAATGTTGGTGTTATTTGTCTCCAACACAATTAAGTCAGCCTTCAGGCTTGTGCATGCAATCGTTCAAATCTGCAGCTGGACAGCAGTGGACTTTTCACAGAGCAGATGCTTCCATGTCCTTGATATGCAGGTGATTATGTTTCAGTGTGAACATGAAAACTGGTCCCTTGGCTGTTTAGAAGATACACTGTTAGTGTATTTCCAGCAGCATTTCCAGGGTTAGCGAGATCTTTGTTGGCAGATCCTGTGTCTTAATTTTTCTTCATTTGGAGATGGTTTTTAGTGGAGTTTCAACTCTTTATTAATTCAACTTTTTAATAACTTTAGACTTCTGTTCTTAGGAACTAAATTTGATATAAAAATGGAACCAAGTGAAGCTCTTACCAGAGTGCATCTACTTCAAGTCCCAGTTTTTGCTTTCTGCTTATGGATAACCACGCAAAGAGCTCAATGAATGTGTCTAAATCTGTGTGAATCTCTTTTAGATGTAAATTTAATTAAGAAGTGGGGAAAAAGTAAACTCAAAAAGAAAAAGTACTGTCCTTAGGTACACTTTTGTATATTAGATTTTATGTTTATTAGTCAACTTCACATTGACTGACAACAGCATTAAAATGGCACTTACCATGTTGTTACATTAGAGATAAAGATCTCTAATGTAGTAAAATAATCTTCCTCAAAAACCTCCTAAAAAGAAGCCTCTCTGCACATTTTCACTTTTGGGACAAATATTTTTGTTAGATGTTTAGAGATAAGATAAGATAAAACTTTATTAATTTCTCAGGAGGGTTCCTCCGGGAAATTCAGTTTCCAGCACAGCACCGTCCGAGTTGAATGGTAAGGGAATAAGAGAGTAAAAAACTATAATAAATATAGCATATATGCACATATACACATATATAAAGACAGAGTATATATAGACTGTTAAGGTAAAATCGATAATATCATAATGTAAGTTAAAGTTAAAGAATGATATATATTAAAAAAAATGAATTTAGCATCAAAAGTAAAATAAAGAATAGGCTCTATGACTTCCTCTCTGACCTAAACAATGAGGAGCTAATTATAATATTTAAGAGCATATTAAACTTTAAATGAGCCGTTACATTTTTTCGGCAGTTTCTTTATTTTGATGTTAAATTAAATGCTGTTAGAATTTTATAACTTCCAGTGTGTAATAAAGACTACAGTCTGGAGTTATTGTTGGTTTGTATTTTCTACTTAGGCTTTTTTTTTTTTTGTATATTTGTTGTTATGTATCAAATATAATACACTTGGCATTACAGTTTTAATTATTATTAAAATGTCAGAGCCAAGATGTAGGAAAATCAGCACAGCCATTACAAACATTTCATAGGTCTAAATAAACACATTGAACAATACATCATCAGGTTATCTGTAATAAAGCTTTTACCAAACTAACAAATCCAAAAACTAAGGATATTTACTCTGTTAGTTTAGTTTAGTTAGTTTTCCAATCTCACAATATCATTTCAGGTAGTTTTACTTTTTAGTTTTCAAAATCTAGTTTGGACTTTCATTTTATTTAACAAAAAGTGTTTTTTTCCACACCTCCACACCTACTTTTAGATTATATTCTAGTTTTAGTTAATTATAATAACATTTGTCTGGAGATGTGTAGCTTTTAGTGTGTGATACTGAAACTGATGCTAGATGACATCAATATAAACCACTTATTGTCTCGTGAACCCGTGAAAGATAAACTTTATTAACACATCATAGCATTTAAAGTTTCACGAGAAAACTTCTAATTATTTCAAAAAATGGAGGAAAATATCCACAGTGATTAATTTGGGTTGAAAGCAGTAAATGTAGTAATACATATTAAAAAAAAATGGATAGATTTAAGGAATCAACCAGTCTTTTAATAACACTGCTCTCTGGAAGATGTGATTGTTTTTCCTTTTTTAATGGTGTAGGTTCATTTTACATCTTCCCCAGCAGGAGGCAGTCAAGCAACAGATAAATCTCCTCGTCTATAAAAGAAGGCACTTTCAGGAGTTACATTTGTTTAAGTGTGACTACACAAGAAAAATAAAATAAAATCCATAGTATGTCCCATGGTCCCATTTGCTATTTATACATTAAATATATTTTCTTATATAATTAAAGCAAGTTTAACTCTACAAACAAACTAACACATCAGGGACTACAGTGGCTAGTGTTGGAAATTATTTGCAGCATAACAGATTCAGATTTAATATTAAGAAGACAGACTCATCTGTGTTATTAAGAAGGAAATAGGAAACTCTTAAAGAGCTCGTGTCATTTCCAGTGTTTTCTGATAAATCCCACATTGGAATCAATGAGCTATTTCACAAAATATTACTGCTATATTACTTAGTTCTAAGCAAGAATCAGATCATCTGGAACCAGAATAAATACAGGAATGTCAGCAACCTTCAGCAAGTGCTCAGCTGGATCCATCACCCTGAAAGACAAAAATCATTATTATTTTTGTGTGTTTAAAAAAAAACAAAAAACCTTTGTTTATTAACACTTATCCTCAATCTATAGGCAATTGCATGATATCCTTCAGCACCATGAGACTAATGTCAGAACAATAAAGTGTGAAATCTGTCATTTAAACTGCAAAACAGACTCCAGGAGCTTTAGAGGCTATTAAAGGATGTTAAAAAAAAATAAAAAATCTTAAGCTATAAAAAATGTAACCTAAAGTAAGATCTTTATTCTTGTCATAGAAGAAAATAGAAAATAGTGCAGGTCCATAAATAAATAATTATAATATTATAATGGGTTGAATTCAGGTCTCCCTGCCCTTTAGCCAATTCATGTCATAAGTTCATACACAGAGAAACTCATATCAGACTAGAGACTGACCTCTCCACAGCAGCCGCAGCAGTCCCCACACAGAGCTCCCAGCAGGCCGTTTATCACCTGCACAGCACACAGTGCCACCTGGATCAGACCCATGACCAGCAGCACAGAGAACAGAGACAGATGCCAGGGCACCACACCCGATGGCTCTTCACACACAGTATCCCTCAAAGTTGAGTTGCCTAGGTAGTTTCTGTAGAGCAAGAGTTAAAAAGAAAAGAGCAATTTTTGATGTGAGATGTGTCGTGATGATGATGATGTGCTTTCGTGCTACAAACAGAATCCCCAAACAGGCCCCACACTATCTGAAACCGCTGCCTTCACTGAGCACTGAGAATTGGAGGTGCTACAAATTTAGCTGATAAATATTAAAAATGCTTTCATGTGTACGCAGCTGAAAGAAAGGACATGCTCATCATTCGATTGATATGCACAGAGTGATTAAGAAAAAGAACTATTGCACGCGTTTTAAGACTTGGTTATTCTCTGTGTCTTACCCATTTGAGAAGGGATAGCCCCATTCCAATGAGGTGCCGTTTGAAAACAAACACTTAGGTCCAAGGTTGATGGCCACCGCTGAGACTATAACCGAGTAACCGGCCCCCACAACACCAATACCAGCAAACAGTATCGAACTCAACATCTGCAGAGAGAGAGAAAGCGAGAGAGGGGAGAAGGACGGTCAGTTACTCATACTGAGAATCAATACATTTAACAATCCCACTCTAAGCATCTTAAAATAAGACAACAATGAAGTTATTGTGTTAATATCCAGAGGCCATGCTCAAGGCCAGGTGCACAAAGTGACACCTGCACACATTCCCGAAGCATCGATCAGTTGCATGACCCTAACTGTACAACGCAGGCTCTGTGCTATGCAGCCGTGCGGGGTGTGTTACCGCGATCGAATTTATACTAGTTTATGGGAGGGTGTGGGTGTGTGTTTTCCCAATTTATTCCTGTGTAAATCATGCGGGGGTGTGTGTACACAGTTCATCTGTGTTTGTTTTCCATTACTCGCTCAGAGTATCGCAACGCTGAAGTTAACAGGTGACTCGTAGAAGTGGTTAAGACAGAGACCCATAAGCATAATACCTCTGTTATGTCATTATAATTGAGCTTGTTGTTTTTAATATTTTAAAAATGTTAGCAGGAGAAAAAAAAAAACAACTGAAAAAGACAAAGAAAACTCCAGACTGTCTGAAGACCACTG
>VURO01034956.1:5321-19547 GCA_015108175.1 Pelvicachromis taeniatus | reverse complement strand
TCTGAAGACCACTGTCCTCAGAGAACAGAGATCTAACATTTACACCTAGATTGGATTTAAAAAAATAATAATTTTCACATTTCTTTTAACTTCGATGAATCCCCAATGAAGTGCATCAACTTACAGTAATATTTGAAGACATTTCCAATCACATTTGTGCATTGGATCATGCTCTAGGTAGCAATTATCTAATGCTGCTGTATGCTGTGCCTTTTCAGTCTTGTTAAATGTGTGTTTTTGATTCCTTGGGAGCGGAGCATCACTGAGCTTTACTTGTCCAAACAAAAAGGCCAGATTTGGTCACATCATTTTTTTTCACGCACTAAATATTGACTTTATTCCATGTAGTTGCCTCCTGCTTAAAAGAACAGTTGATGAGTGCCATCGCTGATGTCATTAATTACACTTGCTGCTGTAAATGTAAACGAAACCTTTATTTTTTTACGCGTGGCCCAATTGAAACTCAATATGTCATTTACAAAAGAGACCGGTTTCAGACAAACAGATAAAAACTGAACGCGAAACATTTTCTCACCGCAAATCTCCGACCACAGCTTTCGTTGCCACAGCAACCGCAGCAGTCATTGTTCTTCAGACCCAGGAAGACCAGAGCAGGGAAGATCATCTGCCACCACAAAAACACACCACATGTTCACACACAGATCATTAACGAACCGGTCATTCATTAAAGCTGCAACAAAATTGTTAATATTTTGCTTTTTTTTTCACTTAGTAACTTCATAAATCCACTTGTAAATTCTTAATTTTTTCCCCCTAAACTAATTAATTTTTTTAAAACATTGTGTCATTTATGTTTGGGATTTACAAAAACTGACTGTGAATCTAATGATAATTTTTCCTTTGTGCAGTTTACGTATACACACTTTGAAATGCTTAACAACAATAACAAGAGGAATACAATTTTATTGCAACACCTTTTGACATACAGCGCTTAACGAATTTATCGACCCACCTGTCATAAAAACAAGAAGAAAACACAAATATTTTAAAAATCTGTCAAAAACATGTTTAAAACCTAAGTTGTTCTACCTAAAACTGGACTGCCATAACATTCAAGCAGTAAAACACATTTTTGTGTTTAGCAACGCAAGTGTAATTCTATACTTCTGTAATTTTGTAAAACAATAAATTAGAAAATTAATTGATAAAAAAAAAATTATATAAACAAAATAGAGATTAAAGAGTTTGCGTGTACCGGTTGATTCACTATTACAAAAACATAAAAAATTATTTTGGTAGTTACTAATACTGTTAATTTAGCAGAGCTGTAGCATAAACCTTTATTTGGGTGGTGGTCTAATAAACTGGTTAAGTGCTGTGTAACAGGCACTTTGAAACTTTCTGATATTCAGTAGGTATTAACCATTTAATCCCAAATTTACTTTGCGATTCTCACTGAGAATAAGTTTCGTTATACCAATAATTACAACAATAACTAACAATCATGGCATCATGAGCTGAAGATGAATTTTCCATTCATATTTTAAAAACATAATTTTACTGTATTCTTCCCAAATGCACTCACCAGCACTCCAGATCCCACAATCCCTCCAAAGTACCAGACTTGGTCTGTGATGTTTTCTTTGTCCACCGGCTTTCCCCCGGGGAAGAAGAGCAGGATGTTGCACAGCACACACACTATGCACAAGGGTATCAGCGTGATCCCCAGACATTTGGCAAAGCCACCCGAACACATTCTGACGCTGATGTTTCGACAGGTCCCGACGGCACCAACAACACCTGAAGTTAGAGAAGTGGACTTTAAAACTCCACCTGGGATGCCGTTTCCCTTGAATTATCTCAGCGAAATGATTTTGACTTAAATTAAGCCCAGTCTTTATCCACTTCAAGGGGCTCAAACAATAAAATGTTGATAGTGTGCCAATGAAGAATATCACTGCACCTAATACCTTCGACCTGTATTTTGTCTCTAACTGCAGTGTCCCCAACACGGCCTAAAAGTTTCTCACCAAATCTCAGACCTTTTGAATGGATGCGTCTGCTTCACCGTATGTGAGAATAGTTGATGCTTGAATGAGGCTTTATAGAACCCCCCCCTTTCCCCTTTCCCCTCTCCCCACTCCCCACCCCCACCCACGCCTTCTCTTCGCCCTCCCTTCGACCCATCCCCGCCTATCTCTGTGTGATCTCATTGCTTCAATTTTACATTAGCCAGCTGTAATATGGCAGGATCTCTCCCACTCGGGCACGCGATGAACAAACACACATGCACATGCTCATGGCTGCATGGAAAGCACACAGAGAGCCATCAATTCTGGGTTACATACCTGTGTGTGTGTACACAGACACAGTAGTGAAGACACAGCGGTCACGCTAGTTAATGTTCTACCATGTGTTCACATGGAGACAGAGGAGGAAGTGACAGACAGTTGGGCTATACAGCAAGGCCCTCTTAGCTGATCGTCACCTAACACAGTGAGTAATCTTGGAGTGGACCGTTATTATGAGCAATGTTCTTCATTAATCACTATAGAAATGTCAGAAACACCCAGTAGAAGTACAGTGGACCACAGCCTTTCTGGTAATAAATTATCTATCGATTAAATACGAAAGCTTGTCGGGTGAATAACATGTGAATTCTGTCTCTAGTCAACTCTCATTGTAAATGAAGGCTGTTGATGCTGATTGGTAAAATTTAATTTGGTCTTTGTAAGGTAATCTGGGTGAACTATTTAACAACCTGGATCTGGATTAGACCCTGGTCTCAGGTATCTATTTTTGTTTGAACCTGTCCCTGTGAGTTTAGTTATGATAGAGACATTACATAGAAGGATCAGCTACTGGATCATAAGCTGGTCCACAACATCGTATGATTGTGAATGCTACACTATAGCAGTTTTCATGTCAAGGCAGCCAGTGAAATTAAAGTCAGTTTAGTCAGTACTTCACAGTAACTGCTCAATTAAATTCCTGGAGATGTTACGAGATGGCTTCTTGAAAGATTCTGTTTTTTAGAAGTGAAGAAGAATAAAACATGTTGACAAAAGACGTCTATTATCACGTAAAAAGTATTCCTCAACTCTCACAGAGCTTGACAGCTGTTTGTCTGACAGAACCAAATATAGTAAACTATATTTGGCTTCCTCAGTATTTGGTCAGTCTCTTTTACACATTCTAAAATATATGTGTTATTATTAATAGAGCAAATTATCAGTAACTGTAAGCTTTAATTGAACTTCCAATAAAAGGCTAACAAATGTGAATAGGTGTAAGATAACTATAAAACTTTAAACACTTGGCCTGTCAATTGTATTTTCTGGGTGTTATTTTGTGTTTACTGAACTATTTAAATTCCATTCAAATACAACTGTGCATTTTGTTATTTATTTATTATTTTAATAGTCCGATTTAACCGTTGTTCCACTTTTTGAATAACCCTCATTTCCAATGGAAATGTTAGCAATTAACCCCACCCAGAGTACTGAGATATTGTTGTAGTTTTTCCTCAGAGTATTGAGGTTGTGTCACTTCTCAGTTTTCTGAGTGAAAACTGAACCTCAATGCAATTCATAAAGTGCACATAAAAGCAACAATAACAATAATAATAACAACAATACTACTACTACTACTAATAACAACAACATAATTTCCTTAGGGATTAATAATGTATTCTTATTATGATAATAATAATAATAATAACCCCCCGTAATAATGCCCCCTATAATAATACCCCTTGTACCCTGCCTCTCGTCCCAAGACAGCTGGGATAGGCTCCAGCGCCCCCCGCGACCCTGAAAAGGATAAGCGGAAGCGAATGGATGGATGGATGGATAATAATAATAATTCTCATTATTCCTCCGATCAATGGCACGATCGATATTATCTGCGATACGCTTATCTTGCCTGCCCATAACTCGACAACCGAGCAATCGATCAGAGGAGTAAAGTCAGGTTTCGGTTTTTTCTCCCCGTCATTTTCACGTAGTTTCTGTCTCAGTCGCTGTATTTGAAACCAGGATGGGAACCGACTTGACTTTCTCCTCTCGTCGGTCCCCAGTGGTGTGTTTACACGGCTGTGTGGCCTCCAGCCAACCTTTAGCTTCCAGTATAGGACTGGGTAAGTGGATGGAGTGCCATGGATATTTTATTTCGAAGTATGAGCACAAAGAAGTTGACTGCCTGAGCCAAAATTTACCAACGTGTTTGTAACCAGAAAGACAGAAAATAAAGGGGGACAGTGAAGATTCCGCTGGTATCGTAAGCTAATCTGGTGCTATTAAACTATCAAATCTCAGCAACTGCTATGAAGACTGTGCTGAGCCAAAAACTGATTTCCGATATTTGCCAAAAAAAAAAAAATCATTGCCCATATTTAAACTGTTATAAATGACTTACTGGCCAATAATCTGCGAAACATATGTCAAATGTGTCTCTCATGAATGAGAGTCATTTCGAGCCACAAATAAGAGATCTGACCAAGTGGGCGGCAGAAACTGAGATCAGTTTTAAGTGGCCAAAAAGAACTGGTTGTGCTATAGCATTGGTCATAAAGATAGTTGCAAAATAGGCAATTTCTTAATTGTATATATTTTTTAAACTTTATGTCTAACTATGTGCTGTGGATACTTAAAAGAGGAAAAATAATGTGACCTTAAGCTAGATGAAAAAACATCTGAAAATATATATTTTTTTATAATGGACACTAAAATTAGATGCATCAGTATTCAGTCAAAATCCTTCTCCTCCAATAAGCTATTTGTTTGCAGCCACCTCAGTGTTTATGTAAGATACTAGTTAGTCTAACCAGCAATTTAAGACGGATCACTTTGTAAACCCTTGCAGTTGAATACCTGAACCTCATGTCAGGCTTCCTTGTGGGATGTACATTAGTTAAAGTAGATACAGCAGAACATATAGAACAGATTCCTGATTATAGGTATAAAAATGTTTTTGTGTTGATCATTTCTGCTAATGTCTTGTTTCACTTAATACAATTATTTTCTCATGTATGTAATGCAACATCCTTTTCTGCCAAAGCTTGATTGTGATTGGCTGATTTGTTTAAAGCAGTCAATACATATCACAATATTGATTAGTATTCCAGTTAGAGTAGTATGTGTATGATCCCCTCACAGAGCTGGTTCTATCCATGCTTTCATTTCTCTTTAATTTATTCTGGTGCTTCTGAGATACAAATATAAGTGGAATATAGTTTGCAGAGCCCAGAAACTGACAATGTCTGTGGAGTCCTCAGCCATTGGCTATGGATCGTTGACTGACCCACGATTGATCATGTGGCTCATCACACGAGCCAAGGTTTAAAAAAAAAAGGCGTAGGTCATTATCAGCAGAGGTTTCGGGTGAAACCATTGTAAAACGTTGCCTCACCCTATCATGTGACCTATTGAGAACACCTGACACAGATGTGAGTTGGGGTTGAGGTGAGTGGGAAGGGATCTCAAAACTGCATTGTAGGAAAGCCACCTCCTCTGTTCAAAGATGGTCGTTCACAGTGGACAGAGATGGCCCCTTTCACTTCTCTTTCAAGCCATCTGTCTTGTCTGTCCAAAATGTGAACATTGGAATCATCAGAAGAGTGATCTTTATCCTTTAGATGTGTTGTCCTGTCGAGGTGGTTCTTCTATGTTGTGCCATGGGTTTTTATGGAGTGGCTGTTTGGTTTCTCCAATGTAGAGGTCTGAGCACTTCAATGTGTATGCAACATAGTGTATGCACAGCATTCACTATGTTGTTTAACTTGTGCTTAGTTTTGTCCTTGGGATGAACCAATTTCTGTCTGAGGGTGTGGCTGGGTCTGAAGTGCACTGGGATATCGTGCTTGGAGATTCAGAGATTAATATATCAAACAGTGTGGGATTCAAATCTAAACTGTTTGCATGAATAACTACTAGGAGTCCCAAGGACAGGGAGAGGGAGCTTTGGTTGAAGTCTAAAGCAAAAATGGTTCGCATGACATAAATGAGATGTTTTTTTAAATTTCTTAAAAAGAAGAGTGAACAACAGAAAAATCTAAACTCATTTCAGCATCACCATTTAAAAAAAGAGTGCCAAGTTAACTTATGAGAGACAAGTGTTTGGTCGAACATATTCACTCAATTGTATATTGATAATATAACCAGTTATTAATGTGGGCGACAAAAGGCTAAACAGAAATGACACATATGTGAGCTGGGGAGTTTAGGCAAGTGAGCCTAAATGTGGTGTGTTGGTGTTTTGTGACATCTACAATAAATATATAAGCTCATTTGTAAATCTGAAAAGCTAAATTGGGCTGTGAGTAAAGAATTCAGCTAAAACATGATGTGGTAGTGTTGTTTTTGTCAGATTATGCTGGAATGTATGGAGGTAAGGACCTAAATGCAAAGACGCTGAGCGTTAAATATCAAAAGCATAGCTGTTTATTTGTAGGCTGTTGTAATAAAACATGAGAAACAAAATCCAAGAAACACACAATACAGAAAAACAGACAGAACACACAATGACATGACATATGACCAATGAAAAGACATGGCTATTTATACATGAGAGAATACACAGAGACACAGAATACCAAAATAAATAAATAGAATTAAAAGTCCAAGAAAACCCGAAGCTCAGGGTCCAAGATCCCAGACCATCACAATTTTAGGCTGCTGTTGTGATAGATTGTACAAACCAGTCACATCCATCAGTCATGGGTAATGCATTGGTGTCCAGATGTCCTGAAGCATGGTGGCAATGCGGCAGATGCTGCAGTTGCCATAGCAGCAGCCCTGGCAGTAACAGAGCCGTGCAGCACTGGCCCCGGTGGAGACGCCTTCTGCTTGTTCTACAACGGAAACACTGGAGAGATCAGAGGGATTAACGGCAGGTGGAGAATCCTTTGGTCCTTTCCTTATTTTTCCCTACGTGTGCAACAATAAACCGAACCTCTCTCTGTGTCCTCAGTGGTCGTTCACCCCGAGCACTGACCCTCGACTTCCTGGAAGGACGTGGTTACAGTGCAGAGACCCCTCCTTCAGTGTTTGATGCTCTGAATGTTACAGTCCCTGGGGCCCCAGCATGTTGGTGCGATACTGTGCAGCTGTTTGGGAGTCACAAGGTTTGCTTATGTTTGTCTTCTGTATCTGTGACATGGGAGTGTTTTATAGAACACTCAGGCATCCCGTCTGAGATAATCATTTGACTGATTTAAATACCTATAAACCCTGCAGAAGTGACCAAAGTGAACAAAGAATAGAAAAGCTTATCGTTGCCTCTGTAGAGATTTCCTTTGTTTGGACACAGCTGCTATAACTTATCTATCTATCTATCTATCTATCTATCTATCTATCTATCTATCTATCTATCTATCTATCTATCTATCTATCTGTCTGTCTGTCTGTCTGTCTGTCTGTCTGTCTGTCCGTCCGTCCGTCCGTCCGTCCGTCCGTCCGTCCGTCCGTCCGTCCGTCCGTCTATAAAAAACAAACAGACTCCTTCCCATTATATTGGAAGCATTCAACAAACTGAGATCAACTTACATCAATATGATTTGTTTATTACTTCTTACCTTACACGTATGTTAAATGAATGTAAATATCACAGTATAATAGTGATGAAAGGAAATCAAGTGCATTGCTAGATGACTAACATTTAAATTAGTGGAATTCCCTCCGAAAACTGTAAATTGGCTATATCCTTTGAATATTTTGTCACGGAGCAGTATCTCACTCTCCTGTTCAGTTCAGTTTCCTGTTATATGCATGTGTTTCCTCTGCCTACTTTGCTAGCTGTCCTTACAGGAGGTCCTGAGTGGGGCTGTGGAGCTAGCAGAGGTGGGGTTTCCTGTGGCTGAGTTAACAGCTCACCACTGGGCGAAATGGGAGTCTGCTTTGAGGGATGCTGGAAAGGAACTGGGTGGAGAATTGATGATTGACGGTCATGCGCCCAAATGTGGACAAGTATTCCAAAACACTGGCCTGGCTCGAACTTTGAAGGTAACTCCACAGGTCACTTGAGGAGCAGGAGGTCATTTATTTCTAATAGCTTGTGTTATTCACACAAAAAGGAAACAGAACAATGTGGAAGTTCTGAGAAACCGCTGTTTGTTCTGTGTCATTATTTGATTTTTCTAAATTTATCTTAGCCTTTTATACTGGAAGGCCTTGAATAAACGCAGAGGTATCACAGGAAGTGAAATCTCTAAGAGAAGAGTAATGGAACAGTGGAGAGGAAGCAGTGAAAGCAGAACAACAATAGTTAATGGGGATTATGGGGCGCTTGTCCCAAAAAAGCTAAAGCAGGATAGCCAGAAGGGAAATTTAAACAAAATGACATACACAGAAAAAACAGGTTGTTTAGCCTGGAACAGGCAAAGCCCTGTCTGAGGATATAAGGGCAGCAAAACGGCTCATGCGGTGTCTGCATTCTTGCTGTACAGCTTGGCAAGACCTGGGCAAAATCCTCCAGGTCCAGTGTGTAACAAGATAGTGGAGGGAAGAAGGATTTGTGTGATGTATTGCTTCCGACACATAAAATGTTGATTATGCTTTAGGTGCAGTTTTAAAAGTTACTGTGAGTAATTTGTTATGACTTGAAGCCAATAAAGCTGGACTTAAGCTTTATTGAGCTACTGAAATGCTAATGCTGCTTTTTTTAGTGAAAGTACTCCACCTTCATGTGAATGTGCAGCCATGACTCTTTGTATAGGTAATGGCACATTTATAAAACTATTGTCATGTCATTGTTTCCGGAGTCAGTGAGACTTCAGAAAACTATGGCTGATGTTATTGTGTGCTTGCCTGCTTGTGAGTCATCACTAAAATATGCATTGATTGATGCTGTACTGCATTCACCTATCAAACAATCAAGCGTTTATAATACCATAATGCAGGAAGACGGCCAAATATGCCCTATCTCTATACCCACACACACACACACACACACCCACCCACCCACACACCACACGCACACACCTACACTCATGACTGTGGGGCGGTGGAAAAAACAGCGATGACCTCAGCGATGATTAGATTCTTCGATTGTTCTTCGACAGTTGTGCTTGACTTCACTGTGGGGCAAAGTCACACACACACACACACACACACACACACACACACACACACACACACACACACACACACACACACACACACACACATTGACTGGAGTGAACTTTTAAATGCTGGACAAGTGTGCCGTGATATCATGTTAACCACCATCTGAGCAGCACATGAGCTCATGTATCGACAGGAGCTCGGTGAGCATGGCAAGCCAGCTTTCTACCAGGGCAGAGTGGGCCAGGCCATTGTTGACGTCATCAACCAAAATGGGGGAGTCATGACCTTGGATGACCTGAGCAGCCATGACAGCGAGGTCGTCACCCCCATAAGCACAGAGTACAAGGTCAGAAACCAAAGATGCCGGTCATGTGTGTATTTTAATAACACGGTCAGCAGATTGAACTTGACTTCATTGTGTGTTTAGGGTGTACGTCTGTGGGAGCTTCCTCCTAACAGTCAGGGACTGGCTGCCCTGCTCCTGCTCAACATCCTGGAGAACTTTCCTCAGCTCAAAGGTAACCATGGGGACAGTGAAGAAGTGCCTGCGAGGTGCATTAGTGCCTGTTGTAAAATCTTACATGTACAGTAAATATGAGTCCGGAGAAGTGGCTGAGTCATATTTTACATAATGAAAATAAAAACCATGTATCTCCTGCATTTCTATAAATCACATTTTATAATCCAACCCAGTTAGTTACAGTGTTCTGCCTGTTTGTCCCAGCCCAGCACTGGGGAAATGAAAGCTGCTCAACAGAAAAACTACAGGGACATTCAAAATGTAAATAAAACAGGAACATTTAAATGGATTTTCCTGCATTATGGAAAGTCAGCTTGCTGGTGATTTCACTGGTCCGGCCTGCCGCCTCTGTGGTGGAAGACATCACAGTGGCTCTGATTTACCTCTGACCATAAAGACATGAGAGAAAAGGATATGTTTGTCCACAAAAACTAACCTATGTCAAGTTAGTTTTTTTCCACATAGCATGGATGTCAAACATAAGGTCTCGGGGGCCACAGTCTGCTTGGCAAAGCATCTAAACTGGCCCCCTGGACGTCTTTGGAAAATGTGAAGGAAGCTTTATCTGTAACTGTAACTGATAAAGACCTTCCCCATGGCCATTTATAGTGCGCCAAAGTAATTATGTAATAGACACACAATGTCTAGAAATATTTTGGCTTTTTATGCCACTTACTACATTTTTTTTCCATTGGGTCCACATGAAAAAAAATGGATCTCTTTTTCGTGAATTAAAAGAATCATTCCATTTTATAATTACAGAAAAGACTGGACAATGAGCTACAGGAGGTAGTGTTGAAATTGCACTTGAATTATGTTCTCTCAGGGATTAAATATGTGCTACTTCATTACACTGACAGAAAGTAAATTGTAAAACAAGTAATTATTTTTGTTTTCTTACAGTAAAACAGAGTTCATGACCCTGCATACTTGGTTTTACCTGGGCCTTAGAATCCATTTCTATGCATGTGTGTGTGTAGCTGAAGGCCATAACAGCTCTGACTATATCCATGTACTGGTCGAGGCTGTGCGATTGGCTCTAACAGATGCTCTGCGTTACCTGGGCGACTCAAGTCATGTGACTATCCCTTTGGAAACCTTACTGGACAAGGGCTACAGTCACCAGCGAGCACAGCTCATCAGCACGGACAGGTGTGTGTATATCTGCTAGTACCAGTGTGTACCAGTCATCCTCTGTTGACTTTAGATAGGACTGTAGACTTTTACTTCCCCCGACCTCAGCGCCCATCCCTTCATGGCTCTTCCCCTCACATTCACCCAGGGTGTGTGTAGTTGTGTGAGTGTATATTTTGGAAACAATGTGTTTTATTGGTGAGGACTTTGAACTCGATCTGGTCTTTATCAGTGGTAAAACAAACAGACTATAAAAGTTAACAACAACGTCATAATGTATTAACATATATTGATGTATACCTGGTATTAAATCCTGCTTTTTTGAAATTGCCGAGTTCATTTCAGTGTCACTGCACCGGCCATCACACACAAATCCACACACTAATTCAATGTCTTTCTTCCATTTGTTGTCAACTTAACCTTAATGAGTCAACGAGGTCCAAGCGAGGCCTCACTTTGATTCTTGTTATCCTCCCAACGTCTTCACAGTTTAAAAGTTTAGATGCTTCTAATAAACTAGGCAATAACGGGAAGTCATATAAAAACAGGAAATAATCTTTAATGCACTGCAATAATCTGGTTATTGTAAATGAAATAAAAATCTACAAATAAAGGTACTTGAAGGCAGGGAAACCCTCACTCCTCTTAACACCTGTAATATAATGTTTATGGCAACTTTTCAGTTATCTGTGCGAACTTGGTAGTTTGGTTTTAAACTAACACAAGTTTTCTTGATCCTCAGTCTATTTGATCCTCACTTTTTCTTTCATTTTTCAAATATTTTGATAACCAAATAGTAAAACAACCTGACCTGTCACATGAACGTATTAATGAATATGCTTGTTGTCGCATGTTTGTGTGAATCTGTAGGGCCATGGAGCAAGTGGAGCCCGGCCTGATGACTGGAAGCGACACGGTGTATTTCTGCGTGATAGACAGTCAGAGGAACGCATGCTCCTTTGTCAACAGCAACTATATGGGCTTTGGGACAGGGCTGGTCCCTAAAGACTGTGGATTCTCACTACAGGTCTGAAGGGTCAGAAAGAGAAAGTCTTTATTTGCGCGCATGTGGGATAGCAATGGCTATTATCTGGCCCTTACTGACAGACTAGTAATTCTTTGAAATCATGGAAAAATGCTAAGAATTTAGAGTAATATGAGATTATCCTTCAAATAAATATATGTTAGGGTCATTTTGTAAATGATCAGCATCAAACAAGATCCACTTTCAATTGGATTTCTCAGCTTGCCTCTTCTGTACTGTATTAATAAATCTCTAGGACAGGGGTGGCCAACTCCAGGCCTCGAGAGCCGGTGTCCTGCAGGTTTTGTGTCCTTGGGCCATCACAGCTGATTTAAATGTCTAAATTAACTCCTCAATATGTCTTGAAGTTCTCAGAGGCCTGATAATGAACTAATGATTTGATTCAGGTGTGTTGACCCAGGGTGATATCTAAAACCTGCAGGCTCTTGAGGCCTGGAGTTGGCCACCCCTGCTCTATGAGTTTAAACTTCCCAGTAACACAGCAGCACATATGTAAGAGAATTTTACATGAAGATGAATGCTCTGGTGTGATGCTAAGGAAAAAAGCACATATAAAATGAAGCCTGGGTGGAAAAAGCTTTTCATATTTCATTACCTTAATTTGCATGCTCACATTACCTTACAAGCTCAGGAATGATTAGCTCATTTTTGTTGTGCATGTATATGTATTGTTGAAGCCATGAAGACATTTTAGCTTCATAAAGAGGAACCACAAAGTTCAGAAGCATAAAAGAGAAGTGTTGAAAATTGATATCTTCTTCTGTCTCTGCAGAATCGCGGCGCTAACTTTTCTCTGTGCCGTAATCACATTAACTGCGTCGCTGGGAGGAAGCGGCCGTATCACACCAATATACCTGCACTCCTCACCGATTCAACAACCACGTCACAAAAACCCCGGCTCCTTGCTGCTCTCGGCGTGATGGGAGCTTTTATGCAACCACAAGGACACATACAGGTACAGAGTCGGCGAGCCTCACAGAGCAACAGTGTGGGGCATAAAGTACAGAAGACATTCGTTTCTGAACACTTTCCCTGACAGAGTATTGTCTCTAACTAACCAGAATCACTTGTCATTCAAGACCTCCCTCAATATCTTGTTCTAATAATAGACACATATATGTACATATACCGTATATCTTCCAATAGTAGCACCGGCGTCTATTCAAAAAATGATTCTGCCAGCCCGCCATTTAAAAGAGACCGGCGGTTGTTGGAGACCGGCTCTTATTCCCTTCTCAGACGGAATGGACATTTTGCCTTTTTTCTTTCCTCGATAGCATCCGATGACAAAGCATTTTTGACATGAAAAGGTATTTGCCGTATGATTTACTGCAGGAGGGCGGTAGCCCAGATGGTACGAAAAGAGTAGTAGCTTACGGAAATGGCAGTGGGTCAGTGGAGATCAGCGTTTACAGACCGGCGCTTAAAGGAGACCGGCTGCTATTGGAGACTGACGTCTATTTGTCGTGACATGTTTTCAAACCCGGCGTTTATTAGAAACAGGTGTCAATATGAGACAGGCCACTACTAGCAGATATACGGTATATCAAAAGAGAAAGCGGGAAGTTTGATTTTTAACATGAATATTTTGTCACTGGCAGAGAGAGTGTTCTTTTAACGTCACTACACTTATATCAAACTTGACTTCAGTGTCTTCGGATATATGTCATTCAATCTTGTGACCGATGCTGCTCTTGCGTTAAGGTGCTGTTAAACATGATGGAGTTTGGGATGAATCCTCAACAAGCCCTGGATGCACCTAGAGTCTATGCAGAGTATGACCACAAAAGTAGGCAAACCCACACACAAACACGCACGCCGTTATAGCAAATGTTAGCATCATTTGAATGCTTAAAGAGCAGAAGAACATTATGTTCTGATTAATGATCAGTAACATTGTGTGTTTAGTCTAAATAGTGATTAGATAAGTCATTCTGACATGTTACGCCACTGTAGCAGATTGTTTACATGAAGTGAAGCACCATGGCTTTGGATCCGTGCTGCCTACTACACGCTGATGTAAAACTGGCTTCATTGTGGACAGTGATGCTGGTGTTGAGCCCTGGTGGTTCCTGAGTTGTTCTTGAACATTCTAACTGATTTCCTCACAAACATTGGCAAAGTGGTGACACATCAGAATAAATTGCACTTACGTACAGTTGTTTGAAATGATGATCTCGGAATCTGCGCTTGTTTAGAAATGGCTTTCCGACAATTGTCCTTTTGAGAGCTTCACTGAGTTCTTGGCCTTTCTCTTTGTTCCCAGTATTGGTCAGACCGATCTTTTTATAGTGGCAAAGAGAAACTACTAGTTGTTGTCAATTTTGATCGTTAATCAGAAGTTAATAGTCTCTTTGTCATGTTAAGTTAAAATATAATGCAGACTCTTTTCAGCGCCACAATATTTAACTGCGTTTATATTTGAACCTTTTGATCCTGTGTGGAGAAAATCCAAAATAAATTTAAACTTATGGACCCATTTCTTCTTTTTTCTTCTTCTTTTT
>VURO01034930.1:4551-19203 GCA_015108175.1 Pelvicachromis taeniatus | reverse complement strand
AAGTAACATGTCCTTTGTAAGTTTTGCGATTAGGCTTGAACATTACCTGCCATAGACAAATACTCCATATGTTGCTTCAAACTGTAAACTACCATGGTTGATTTCGACCAGTGTACTGAGTATGACTCGAGCCAAGGCCAAGTTCCAAAGCAAGCTGAAGACACAGACAGGGCAAACCTAAACAGCAAACCCAAAGCAGTCGGAGGATAGTTCAAAGAAGTTTTAATAAACCTGCTAACGGTTTGAGCTCATTTGTGTTAGCATTTGGTTGAAACATGAGTTGGGACCACAGAAAATATCATACCAGACCAAAATAAATTTGGATGGAGACGAAAACATATCCACCACATCTATGTGGTATTGATGTGCTGCTGTGATGTTGGAGTCTCATTGCATGAATTCAGTCTCAGTAATCTGCCTCATCTCCCCGTCCTGGGACATGATATGAGCTTATTTACATTAACATGGCCACATATTGAAGAGGCAAGAGCAGAACATGTGTGTATGTGTTTCCCTCAGGTAGTGTACATTTAAATATTAAAAACAATTATTGTCTGTTTCTCTCTCTCACACACACACACACATACACACTAAGCATAAACCTGGCCCTTTCCCTAACCTAAACCTAACCTTAAACCTAAAGTTGTATGATTTACGTTATGGGGACTTACTTTTTGTCTCATAAGGGAGGTGGATGCTCACAATGTGACTATGTAAACAGACTAATGTCCCCACAACATAAGTAATATAATCATAGGAACATACACACACATACATGCACACAAGGGTGGTGTTGATTACTCATGTCTAAACACAGCATGTTCGATGAGGGTCGCCTCCGGCCTGCAGGTAAAGAGTAACTAACTGGTTCCAGATTGTGTGTGTGTGCGTGTGTGTGTGTGTGTGTGCGTGCTTTCCTGGCATACAAATTGTCAAATTTGTAACTGAAGTTATTTAAAAGTTAGGCTCATATTAATTTTAACAACAACTGATAACTTCCTGCTCATAACTTGGAGTTTCCCTTTTTCTTTTCCTTTCCTTTGTTTGTACAAACGTTTTTATTTTTTGTTTTGTTTTGTCCCCGCCCCCTGCTGACCACGACTACATTATCTTAATTTGCAGCCAGTAAGCTAACTTTACTCAATAATAACCCTTCACATAATGAAATGGAAAAACCCCGTGTTAATATCACGCCATGAGCTACAGCGAGCCATAGAGTTGAATTCAAAATGTGTCTCTTAAGGAATCATATTTGACTTGACCCAGACTTAAAACTGACCCACGCTCCTTCTGTTAAACTGTGACCTTCATGCCTGTGGATACACACGTGTCAAAACAACATTTATCACCTCTGGAGCGGCTGCTATTCCCCGAGCACTCTCCTCATTTCTTTTCATCCCTCACTGCTCCCTTCATCTGGTTTCTCTTTCCTTGTAGTTTCTATTATCCCTACACTCCCACTTTTGTCTTTTCCCACCATGATCTACTTCAATTCTTTCCCCTGATTACAACAGCAAACCCTTTGATTCTTTTCTAAATGTATTTTTGTATGTATTTATTTAAGAAAAATACTTACTCTTAATAATACTTTTAATATATAGTTTGCTGTACATATAGATTCTTGACTCATTTCCAGGGGTTTCACCACATAATCTTTAGTTTGTCTGGAATAGTATGTCTGAATGCATTACAGCATACCCACATGATGGATTATTGTAGCATGTAATTGAGTTAAGAATCCAACTTTTTCCCAAAAGAAAACACAGATATACATCTTTCTCTCTCTCTATGTATATAGATCTCTCTCTCTATATATATATATATGTAAATAAGTTAGTAGCATGCTGGACTCTCATCTCTTCAACCTTCTCCACGTCATTGTTAACAGTCTTGTTCTTTTTTCATCTCTTTTCATTACATTTATTTCGGATATACTGCTTCTACCTCTTAGGTTTCTTATTACACTCCCACCCTTCTGCGTCTCATCTGCAGGGGAAAGATGAATGATGGGGCGATAAATCAGGAGAAGTGAAGCGTTGTCAAAGAACAATGATGAGGGTCAGTGCTTTAGGTACCCTGCTATGTACGATTCCCACTGGGAAATCCAGATTGCGTATAATGTTGCTGGCACTCTGTCTCAGTATCTTTCTCTTTCTCCCTCACTTTATGCTCTTCGAGTTTCTTTCTTTTCACTCTTTGTGCAATTTTTCTGTTTTGCACTTTATTCTAAATGTTTGGTGCAAAGATAGAGACATGACATCTGCAGCTTCAGCGGAAGACTATTTTTTTGGAAGTGCATAGTTTGATTAAATTACATAGATGTGTAAGATAGAAGGTTTGTTCAGGTTCACTTTGTGAAAGTAAAGTCTGCTGGGCAAGGCCAAAATCAACACCGACTTATGGTAAGAGCCGCATTTTAAGAGTGAGACATACTGCAAAGGCACAGAAAAAATTGTCTTACTATTACTGGCATGCAATTTCAGTATCAGACATAAATACTATAAATAAATACTCATTTAGTTTGCTTTTAAATAGTGTCTGTAACTGCACTTTACTTTTAAGATACTATAAAAAAAACTAAAACATGAGGAATTTTTGGGCGAGATTTATGACACAGCTGGATTAAAATTTGCATGACAGAAAGTTTGTATGTCCAGCCTCCTAAAATCCCACATGTCAGCGTAGAAATGAGGGCAAAAAGAACTTAAAGAAGACAGAAATAATTAACAGGAGGTGAAAAATGATGAAAAAAGCATCAGCAATACACGTTATATAGTTAAATGTGTTTTGAGCCAAAAACATCTGACTTTATGATTATTAATTTAATAAACCAAAGTACCAAATATAATGCCAAAGAATTTGATAATTGAAGCAGATTTAAACTGAACTTGAAAACCACAAAATGTATTGAAACAAAAGAAAAAAGAGGCAGCAGCAGGTTTTGTACGGTTCTTTGCCTCTTGAGGCGTAAATCAGCTAAACTAATCGCTGATTCAGTATTCAGGACCAAAATCCCACAAAAGGATTTCAAAAGCCTTTACAAATTCCCCCAAGGACTGACCAGCATACTGAGGGAAACATTATCACATTTCTGAATGTGTGATTAATGTTCAAACATACACTCTAAATAACTCCATTCACTGTCCAACATACCTGCAGGCCTAATGCAGCAGTGGGTGCTGTTGATGGTTCATTTGTAAGTTCGAGTATGTGTCTGGAGTGTATTGTAAGTGCCTCAGGGTACAGGAGAAAGCGAGGTATTTTCATTTATGTCTAAAGGGAGAGAAAACATAGAGGCTGATTCTTCTGTGCTGGACATTGATGGAAAGATCACAAAGAATAGCGTTTCTGTTTTTGCGTAAATTCCCAACCCCAACTGAGTCTACCGGGCTTATAAAAAGAACTGTGGGACTATCCTGCTACTCTCATACATAAACACTTGGGGTGGTTTCTGCCCTATTGCAGTGTTCTGTGTATATAAATGTTGGTAAGACCTTAAAGGCAAATACCAGCTGAACTTTGAGAGCCACATACCAGCTTTGAAATTTGTTATTCCTAGGTCTTTGTAACAAACCCTTTCAGCTTGGAAAGGGTAGGACTCTTCCAAAGCCACAAGAGCAAAAGGACAGGGGGGGTGAAATGTGTAACCTGGAGCTGCTCTGTTGATCCTAAATTGGAGACTGTATGTGTGGGAAATGCTTCTTCAGATTCCACTGGCTTCTGACTACAGCTGTCCAAAGTGAGAGGGTGCTCCTCAGAGACGTCAGTTCACTCAGTAGACCTACATGTTTCATCGGTGCATATGAAGAAAAGAACTATCAATAGGCTCTAAGTTATGTTGGATGGAATATAAAGTCTTTGAGAAAGTAATATAAAGCTGAAACAATGATTGATTTCAAATATGTGGGAAAAAATCTACAGCATTCGTCAAATCCACTATAATTTAAAAAATGTTTTAGTTTCCTTTATTAATCTAAAATGGAAATATACATTTTTCTCTCTCACAATTAACTCACAGCACCACACCTGGAAGCACTTAACTACTGCCAACAGCTCTTCTAGTTCCCACTGTTGCTTTGTTTTATTGCTTTGTATATAGCAATAACACAAAGTATTTGAACTATTCATTGGGAATTTCTTCAAGGCCTCAACCACACAGGCCTGAGGACTGGTTGGTGACCCTGTGACAACCACCAGTTGCTGAGCAAAAATTCATGGTCCCCCGACCAGTTGGTGAGTGATTGTCGGAGGTTGCTAGCTGCTGCCAAATGAAGTCAGTCATAAAGAGGGTTAGAGGGAGGTTAGCAGGTCGCCAAAAACTTGGAAAAAACACAATTTTCCCTAGCAACCAGCAGTTGCCAGGAGGTCGCCTTCCCTGTGAAACTTTAACACCTGTGAAACTTTAGGCCTGACTCTGTGAGTGGGACCTAAAGTTTCACAGGTACCAAAGATAAATGAGATAATTTTAACTAATTTAGTCATTTATCATCTGGTCTATTGAGAATCACCACAAAAGACAGAGTTACATTTTAGATTGATTTAGGTCGATTCAATTCAATTTTATTTATATAGCGCCAAATCACAACAACAGTCGCCTCAAGGCGCTTTACATTGTAAGGTAGACCCTACAATAATACATACAGTGAAAACCCAACAATCATATGACCCCCTATGAGCAAGCACTTTTGCGATAGTGGGAAGGAAAAACTCCTTTTTAACAGGAAGAAATCTCCGGCAGAACCAGGCTCAGGGAGGGGCGACCATCTGCTGCGACCGGTTGGGGTGAAAGAAGGAAGACAGGATAGAGACATGCTGTGGAAGAGAGCCAGAGATTAATAACAAGTATGGTTGAATGCAGGGAGATCTATTAACACACGGTGAATGAGAAAATGCAGCTGCAGCTCTAAATTTTTCTAATAGACAAAGTGAGAGTTCTTAAGTTCTTTTCTGTGATGGCCCATTTTGCATGCACATAATCCTTGTTTCACATGTGTGCGTGATGTGCCATTCCAAAAGAATGTGCCATTTCTTTTCTCTAAGAATCTTATATATATAATTACTGTTTTTAGGGTTTATTATTGCATAGTCCATTGAATATATTTGTATTTGCCTACTAAAGACTTCCTTGTATATTAGGAGTTGATTTTATTTTGAGTATTTGTTTATTTATTTTCATAAAACAAGAAACATTTTCATTGTGAAATTCCTAAAACAAGAGACAAGTTGTTGGATTTTGGTGTCACTTGGTTATCCTGCTTATACATATGCCCGGTCTATCGACAGTGTGAAAGCAGTTTTTTGGTGGATTTTCCCTTTAAAGTTCAACCATGGGACACCGTACTGTGACAACAGACTTCCTGCTGAGCGGACCAAATCACAGAGCTCTGTTCCAACTATTCTGTGTGTCTTAGTATGTGGAGCAGCGTGTGTGTGCCGCTCTGTGTGAGTGTATACTGCAGGCACGCACGCACGCACACACGCATACCTATATATATGTGTGTGTGTGTGTGTGTGTGAGAGACTCTGGTCTGGATCATTTTTAACATGCATTCCTGCTATGATCTGTGCATCAGCTGCAGGTTCCTACAAGAATTCAGGATGAGAATCAGTTTGGACTGTGTCATGTGAGGCTACTGTGACATTTAATCTTTATAATACACAGTGGATCTGTCAGTGTGTGTGTGTGTGTGTGTGTGTGTGTGCTTAGACTTGACGGATTGCCTCTTTGGCAGAGAGATTTGTCACTCAGCAGGGGAGAGCATGGTTAAAACACACATTAAACAAAGATGGTTTCAGTTCTTAAGGGGATGAGAGACCGAGAGGAACGGAGGAACGGGTGGCACCCTCTCTGTGGATGTGGGCATGTATGTGTAACATGGCATAAAAGATAAAATGAAATTTGTGCGTGACTGTGAGAATAATGTTCAAATAACATGTGAATGAGTTTCTGTGCAGCTTATAAGGTCAGGTAGCAGAGGTGTATGGCGATGAGTTGAGGCACACTTGTTGAGACACACATACACACACAAAAGTATTTTGACAAATATGTTTTGTGTTTATGTGTGATTTTAGTTTCCAAATATAGCAAAATTTCATGAAAACACTCAGGAAAATTTGTATTAAATGATTTGCCACAGATGACATAAGCTGGTAAAACTCTATAAATACGAGAATAAGAGCCACACTAAAGCCTTTATTCATCATTGATCATTTATAACTGAAAATTATTGATTGAGTGCATGCACTGATCAGAAAAGTATTCACAAGGGTCATAGATCAAAAGAGCCAAAGGCTCATTTTTAAAGAGGTTTCTATAGAATCAGTCTCCTTGATTTCTGATCAGTTATCACCTCGTGGCCATTATAAAAAATATAGATTTTTATCACTTCAGAAAATGGATGAATGGACCCTGGACCACCTTCAGATGTAAGCCAGGGCCTTAATGTAGGCTTCCTCTGGTAGTGGGAGAAGCCAGAGTGTAGATAAGATACAAATAGAAAAGCCCTGCTTTGTCCTCAGCTGCAAAAGGCTTGTGCAAAATGTAATGACACTACTTAAGGGGAAAGATGTAAGGCAGCGTGAAACGTAAGCACAATCCTAAGCAACGTGCTAGAAATCCCTGAAATTCTCTTGTCAGTTTTTGTAGGATTGCATTTGTCGTGTCTGATTATCCTTCCTCTAAAGGTGGGGATTACCCTCGATGACCTCACAGTAAAGACGCAACCATTAGGACAACAAACACACATTGCTGTGGGGATGGTTCCAGGAGGTTTAAGTCAACCTGTGGTTCGACTGTGAGGTCACTCCAGTGGTATAAACACCTTTAAATCATCACATGATCTCATCAGAACACACACATGGAAAATACATACACTCAACTCAGGCACAGCTGCCCATAAACTGAACTCTAAGCAATCGTGGACAAAGACAACATGCTAAAACAAAGCTAGTAATAGAGAACGATATTAAAGTTGACTGTATGCTGAACCCAGAAAAGCTCGGTCCTCCAGCAGGGAGCAAAATGAGCGACAAGTGGATATGTTTGTAGCTACACTTCTACCTGTATGTGTTTCTGTAGCAGAATTTCTCTTTGGGCTAGTTTTTAGCTTTGTGTTTATCCCTAAACACTAAAAGAAAGACACACACCACGTACTGATTGGAGTCACTGTCTGGGATCTTTTATTGTGTTAAATGGTAGTTATACGACAATGCATCTCGGTCATCAAAATCAAGGGAATACTGCTTAGAGGCTGTAAATCAAGACAACAGAAGCCAGACAACAGTAAATAAGATGGCTGTAAGCTAAAGTAAACAAGTGGCTGGTGACAAAAGTCCAAGCCAAATACTGTTACACTGCTATCTCTCTGAATACTACAGATGAGTAGTGGGGATGTCTTCTTTTTCAGAATTCTGATATTAAACTCAGAATTTCAGAGTTCTGACTTTTTTCTCAGAATTCCAAGAAAAAAGTCAGAATTTGAATTCTGGGAAAAAAATAAAAAGATGTCCCCAATTTTTTTGTTCCGGGGCCCCTAATCCTCTTCCGTAGATCACCACAGTACACAGAAAAGATATTCTGTTTTTGCTGCTTGGTATTATCCAGAGTGTGTGTGTGTGTGTGTGTGTGCTCGCTCTATTTTATGATTTTAATTTGTAACTTTTTCACCTCCCCTTTAATGCTGTTTTAAATCCCTTTTCGACGCTCCTCTTGCACTTTCTTTATTTAATTTCAGTCATTTTTTCAGTCATTTTTTGTTTTTATAATAGTTTTCAATAGGGACATAATTCTGAATGTTCTAAAAAGAGACTGTTTATATCATGTGGAAACACATGTTTAATAGGTTTTATTGTGTTTAAAAATTGATCATTATTATTACTCCAGAGAAATCAGATAAGTTTGTATTCATGACTTCCTGACATGAATAAAAATAGCCGAGAGTCAAAAGCCTGTCATGTCAATAATCAGTGTTCAAAACTTCAATGATGTCTCACAACTGCTCCATTGAGAAATAAAAAAAACAGACTTTTCTTTTCTCATGCAAATCACATCTATTAATTCATACGTGTGTGTGTGCAGCTGGTTGAGCAAAAAGCAGGAAGGATTTTCGAAGACAAAAGGGAGTCAGCCAAGAGGGCCACAGATGAAAACAACGGGGAGAGGATAAGATGAGGAGGAGTGCAGTGAAAGAAAGGGAGCGAGAGAAAGGGAGTCAGAGGATCGAGAAAAGTGGGACGCTTTCCTGGAGGCCCCATATCATGAGATTCTCATTATTTACCTCCATGGATACCAGCAACCCCCCCTCCCCCCAATTCTTTTTTACCATTTATCTAATTCTGTCTTGTCTTACTCTTACATCTTTAACCTTCCCTCTACACTCTCACTCTCCTTTGAGCTCTTATTTCCTTTCATGGTTTGCCCTCTCTTTTATAATTGTTCCATTTACATGTATCCCATATCACACTGGATGGTAAAGGCTGGGATGTGTTTAGCACCAAAGCACCCAAAAATATTTGCCGTGTAAGTATGTAAATACGTGTTTTTAATGTACACCCTGCTGCATTACTGAACTGCTGCACTTACAGCTGCTGATCCATTACTTGCACTGATTTTTCAAATCACAACTGATTGGGTAAATCTTAAAGACTTCAAAGCCCATTGCACCTCATTGTACACTAAAGCGAACATCAAGCCAAGAGACATATTTATTGCATCAAGAGGAAACAATTTATCTTAAATAACCAGTTAGGACAATTACGAAAATACTTCTTCTCTCAGAGTTTGAGTTTGATACTGTCCTTATTTAGAATAAGGAGAAGTTTACTGGAAGTGCCTTAAACTTGCATTCTTTTTAATGGTTAGCAGGTGGTGACTCATCTGTAAGAAGAAAGAAGTTAGACTGTAAATCAATCTGTCATTAAATGATCCTACGCTGGTCACTTGCTGTATGACCTCAGCAGAGACTTTCCTGACAGGTTTATGGTCTCAGTTGCTAGTTTAAGATCTCACTGAATACAACTTGATGTTGATTTTGGAAAATAAGGTTCCTATTAGTGTAAAAGGATGTTGATGCAGTTGTGCTTCTGGACAAGACTACTTGTGACTGACAACACACTACTGCAAAGGTCAAAGGGTTTAGTTCATGCTTCAAAACTGCAATGGCCGTCTTTTATATACAGTCTATAGAACCAGCTAACATGTCCTTCCTGAGTTTTTTAAAATAAAGTTGCCAGGAAGCCAGTGGACAATTCAGGAAGTTTCTGTTTACAGCCAAGAAATATCCCCCAGCATACAACCTCCAAAAAAAGCAACAATCTGATGCACACTCATTAACCAGTGTCAGCAGATTTAGCGTTGTTGGATGCTTTTAACCTGAACTTTTATTTAACTATTGATTTAAAAGCAGGATTTTAGCTATTCTGCTATATTATGTGTGTGCTTTTTTAAACGATTACATTTTTATGTTGCTTTTCTCAGCATTCTGATTTATATTTGTGATCTTTGTTTTCATACAGAGTATGGTTCTCATTGTGCACAGCTCAGCAGCCAAACTCTAATCTGCTATTATGTCTGAGAGATATTTCAGGTCATGGAAGAGATCAAGAGCCAACAGTGACTTCATAGAGCATGTTATAGGCTACACGACTTCGCATTAAGGGAAAGGCAAACAGAAAATGTCAACATGTATTTTTTTTTATAGCTTTGTAACTCACTGCTAAAATGTTTGTGAGATTAGACCACCCACAGGCCACCACAAGGGTGCAATGCAATTTTAATCCAGGAGCTAAATGGACAGTTTTTGTTAGCAGACCCTAACCCATCGGGCAGATTGTTTTCCTCCTCTTGGCCATTGTTCAGTTTTCAAGGTAGAAAAGTAATCCTTTTAAATTTGAAAGGTATCCTTTTTCTTTCTTCAGGGGTTAAAACTGATAATCCTTTAAAAGTGGACCAGCTCTTGTTCTCCTTGTTCATTTTAAGAAGAAATTGTAATCTGCTTTTAGTTTGGCCCCAGATTTTCTTCCAACAGAAATCAGAGGGTCTGCGAGAGGATCTCGATGATGGCGTGACGGCACAAGTGGACGAATTAAATGTCTACTTCAAAGAGAACAACGTTATATGGAGAAAGATAAAGTGAAAAATACAAACATGTCAAAAGAGAGAGGGAGAGGCTATGAATGATTTTAGTGAAATATTGCATGAAACAATAGAAAGGAATAACGTGGGATCGACTGGAAACAATAAGAGGTGTAAAAGAACGAGAACGTAATAAGTGGAAAAGCTGCGGGATGGAAAGCGGCAAAATAAAACAAGCAAACATTTGTGAACTGACATAACAAACCACACAGGATATTGAGTTGGTGGTCAGCCTGAGAAGCATGATTTTTATGGAGCGGTGTAGAGGCTGAACATGGCGTGCACACACACATGCACGCACACATATATTAGGAAACTGAATCTCCCAGTAGGAGCCAGTGTGGTTTTAACCTCTGACCCTATGACCTCGTCTTAGTTACCACGCAGACAGCTTAGCCGCTGTGAAACCATCAGATACTTGTGGTAAAGTTGTAGCTGGGGAGTGATTATATGTTGTCGAGCCATCTCACCTGAATGAAGTGCAGTTAAAAGGCTTCATACTTTATGCAGAGGTTTATATTATGGGGAGTTGTGCAGACAATCTGCCAGTTCAGTGTGCGGATCTATATATACTTACACTACCAAAAACTGTGCAGGTACTTAATCAAGTCAGTTATTGTTTCATATTTTTAAATAAAGTGTCTGTATTAGAATTTCTCAGTAGCATTTTTAAGCAGGTGTAGCAGGCACTGATCCTCAGTTTGCAAGGCATATAAAATACAGTCTGTCTTCATTTCACAAGTTTGTTTCAGTTGCTAACGCTTTCTTTTGATAACTTGTTTTCATTTCAGTTCCCATCCCTTGATTCAACAAGATCCTTTTTTTTTGTCTTTCATGGACACATCTCTGGCATATTAGGCATGATTTTAAACCTTCCTTCATTCTCCCTTTGCATACATTGCTGCAGAGCTTTTGAGATTAGATAGACACGTGGAGGAGTAATTGAACAAAATTTCAAAGCCCATCTAAAGATTTTCTTCTTTTCTTCACACGGATTCTTTCTGATGGCAGAGCAAACACAGAGGTTAAAGGTAGAGCAGAGTGGTTTCAGTAAATCTCTGGAGGAAAACCCCCCTCAGCTCTAACGCTAACTTTCTCCATTCCTCATTTCTTTTTTCTCCATGTGTCCTTTTTGAATTTAAGCCTCTCACCTTTCCGTGACCTGTTCAATGACACTGCACTGGGCAGCACCAGGGCAGGGCAGAAGTATTGACTGAAGCTTGGTTTGCTTTGTGTGTGCATGCATGCGTAACAGCTGAATGTTCACAGATCCACTGCTACGTCACTAAACCATCTCTGAATGTGTCCCAGCTCCTTTTCTTTAGCTCCCTTCAGACATGGGATCTTTAAAAATGAGTTGTTGTTTTTTTAAGGAAAAAAGACAAACATGAAGGAGCACCTACTCAGCACTTAAACACTGACAGAGAGTTAGCAACTAGCTAGTAGAACATTTAGCAGTTAAATGGCACAATAGCTTCCTTCTGGAATAGAAAAGGACTGAAGCAGAGCTACAAGAGAGGAAAAGGTGGATGAACAATAATGAAAGGATTACAAAAGTGACTTTCAATAAATGATAATGTTACCTTGTGTTTCCCAATTCTTCCAGTTATTCTGGGGTGGCAAAAAAAAAATCCCTAGCTGCATTGTGACTGCAGAAAATGCATTTTGAATGAATGAAGCTCTACATTAATGAGCTGAAACCAGAGTCCCCAGGAGGTGATTGAGGTGGACCCTTTAGGTCATTTGTTCAAGCAGCTTATTATAAACCATTGTTGGGTTCAGTCTGACAGTGCTCATTAAGGACTGCGGACAATATAGCTTTATTTAGGCAGTGGAAACCAATTGAGAGTGAAGCTCTTATTTACAACAGTTTCCTGCAATGACACAGTTTGAAATATATGAAGGAAGCAAAGAAAGTATTGAGGTGAAGCGCTTACAGGGCAATAAGTCTGAATAAGCAGGAGATCCGTTTGTACGAATGGCTTATCTAAATGCAGGATTTTACCATATGAGACTGCACAATAATCACACTAAGTTAGTTTTGTGTCTAGAGGACAAACATAGTTGATAAGGTCATATCAGAGCATGCAGGAGCAAACAACCATGACCAGTCAGGCTGCCAACTGCAAAGCCATCACGCCTGCCTGTGGTTTGTTTAAATGGTGACAGATGTGGAGCAGTATGCAGAGTTAATAACCGTAATGATATAGTTTGGTAAAAACATTTAATATATAAATCTAATCACATTAAAAAAATTTTTTAAAAGTAAACGTTTTTTCTTGAGGTTTTCTTTACTGTTTCTGTCTTTGAGCCCTACCACATCTTGAAAAATGGTCAGTTTTTTCCAGCGTACTCAGTCCTCAGGTGTTCCACCCAAACATTTAAGTAAAAAAAGGAAAAAGAGAGAGACAGAGACAGAAATTCTGTGTGTGGGGTGAGTGTAGGTATGTGAAGGGATTAGTGGCTTTGGCCATAGCTAATCTGCAAGTCCCCAGGGAGTCCCCACCACTGGACTGAGTTTGTGGAATGAATTGTGTGTTCGTGTGTGTGTGTGTCAGACCTGCCACTGTGCACACCAAGCTGCCTCCCTGTCTGCTCCATTGACTTGTGATTAAGACTTATCACATCAGGAAGTAACACTCTGCATGTGTGTCTTGATGTCTACGTATTTGTGTGGCTCTGTATCTGTGTCTGTGCTTAGCAACAGGCAGCCTTCTGCTCTTTGAAGTTTTTGGCCAAATCAAATTTATTTGAATCTGTTTGATGAATGGTGCAGTTTCATTTCTGTTTCATGTGCGGAGCATGGAAATGTCCCTCTGCAGAGCTGTTCATGCCTTTGCCAAAACAGAATGAAAGAGAAAAATCTTTCATTTAAAGCAAATGGGTAAAAGGCAAGTTCTGCTGTTGTATCTTACTCAAAGCATCTTTATTTAGCAGGAGCCACAATATTCTTCGTGCCAATTAACATTTACAAGGGGACAGTTTTTAAAGACTTGCATTCACAGCTGGGAAATAATATGCTCAAATAAATTCAATCTGGCACTGTCGTGCATCTCACGAGTGATTTGGTGTCCCACTTTACATGGAACTTCACAAAACATATTTTCCTTGTTTCCAATCTATCATAACGAGATAATATCACACATTTTAAACTGGCTCTGTTTTTCTGGAGTCAACGCTGAGAGTGTTTTAATTTGGTATTGGTAAAGAAAGCAGAGAAGGCTCAAGTGACAAGCAAAAAGCTGCACATGAACGCTTTTTCCTGCTTTCCACCTACCAGTGAAAAATACAAGTCATCACAAAGGGCTGTGTCATAAAGTGACACAGATCATGTGAATCTCTCAAGAAACCTGCTGCTGACAAAGACCCGTTAAGTGATGGATGCACCGGTACTAAAACTCAAAGGTGATTCCCCAAGAGCAAAGTAGCTGAACAGTTATAGCGACAGCTCAAACAGTTTATATAACAGACAATGTCAGATTAGTATAAGCACACTATCAAATAAGACCATAGGAGTCAAATTTAAAAATTTTTCTGATTATTGTGTTTACTTATCAAAAGTTTGGCTTTTGCTCAAATAAAATATGTGTCCTTTCATACTAAATGTGTTACTTGCATTTTTAGACTTGTTAGATTTATCAAAATTTCAGACTACCTTCAGACTACTAAGAATGAATAGTCAAACTCATGTTCCCACACAAACAAATCCTTTGCCCCACATTTAGTTTGTTGGGCTCACATCATCTACTGCTCCAGGGCGGGTCCTGCCAACAAAACACTTTATTCTTTGGCTTTTTAAAAAGGAAACTGCTAACATGAGACCAAGGAGAACAAGATGAGTGTAGTATAATCTATGAACACTGGGGAGCCTGGCATGAAATGCAAGTGTCAGTGATGGATACATTTCATGCAAATACAGAACTTTTTGTTTTTTTGTTGTTGTTTGTTGCATTTCTAGCTTTGCCCTTACAGTAGCGGTGAGAAGCTGAACCATCTATTCGGCTGATGAATGAATAAAGCTGTATTCATTTCTTGAAGATTGGTATTTTCTTATATTATACTGCATTTAAAATATATATAAAACAATCAGTGACTAACAATCAAAGACTGATTGATAACAAAGATAATAAAGAAAAGTAAACTTTAAAATCACCCTGCCCATGTTACCCAAACACATCTGCTTCTGTGTGCAGAGATTGTACAGACCTTTGGGGGTTCCTCAGGGCTGCTGGTGGGAAGGTTAAACACTTTGTCTGTGTATTTGTGTGTGCAGGATTGTGTTTGTGTGTGTATGGTTTAACTTTGGGGAGCCATTTCAGCAGTCAAATCAAGGATTACGACAAGGCGCCGCATGGAAATAGGAAATTAGCCCGAGGGCTAAAGAGGGGTTTGAACATGTGTGTGTGTGTGTGTGTGAACACATGTTTTTGTGTGGCTCAAGTCCTGCATTGCTTATTTTGTGGGGACCTTAATATGCTCACACATTGTGGGTACGTATCAGGGGCTTAAAGTTCCCACAC
>VURO01034902.1:11613-25173 GCA_015108175.1 Pelvicachromis taeniatus | reverse complement strand
CAGCTACGGTATCTCATCATGGCAAAAGAAAAGCCCCACCTACCGTTCTTTATGCAACTTCAAATGTTGGACAAAGTTGGAAGTTGTTCCATCTCCGTCTGTGATTCTCTTCTTGCATGTTTTGCATATTGCATTTCGTTTTTTGTTGACTAATTCGTACTTTATGTACCCGAAAGAAATTACTCTTGGAAGCATTTTTGGCTTGAACGTTTTTTTTGTTTTGTTTTGTTTTGTTTTGTTTTAAAATCTGGTTAATCTGATTGGCTGTGCTACAGCTCACGCTCACATACATACGGAGTGTGGTAAGAATGCCTGAATGAATAAAATGAATTAATGGTCCGCACGTTTAATATAGTATGTGTGTTAAATTTTAGATTTGGGGTAAAATATCAAGTCATTTCAAGTAAACAGGTTCAAGTCAATTCAAGTCCCGAGTCATTGGTGTTAAAGTCCAAGTCAAGTCCAAGTCTTATAACATTTTTTCAAGTCAAGTCTAAAGTCATAAAATTAATGACTCGAGTCTGACTCGAGTCCAAGTCATGTGACTCGAGTCCACACCTCTGCTATTGGTAATTACCAAAATATGTTTTTTTAATGTTTCTGTAGTGGTTAATCCAGCACTATGCACAAGCTTTTTAATCAAATTGATATTTTTAATGCTAAAAGTAATTATTGTTATTGCTTTTCTTGAATTTTCAAATGATAGTTTTACGCATCCGCAGTAACAAAAAAAAAGGTAAAGTAACAAACTATTATTTTGCTTTTCTTGTATAAAATCTGTATGAAAAGGTGTAATATTGGCTAATTACTTTTGTAGATTTGCTTTCACACAGAATAATTAAATAAGCAGCATTGCTCTGTTTCTCTATTATGTGTTTAGTAATGTGTTCATGGACCTGCAGACCCTCTTGGTGTTAACCTTGACCTGCTTTGATAACTTTTGGTATTCTTTGCTGTGCATCTATTTCATTTTCAGTCACTGCAGTTCCAGAAGCTTGTTTTACACACGCTCGTTGTGTATGCTGTGTAAGGCTTTCTCAGCGTTACTGATATGATTGCCTCTTCTGTCTACTGGGACACATAAATTCAAAACCACCATCAGGTCAGCTAACTGTCAGCTAATCGCTACGCTAGTCACGCTAGTCACTGGAAACGTGACAATTTGCAAAGCTAAATTTCTCAGCCTCAGCTAGGTGCTACCTAAAACCTTTACGTGTTTTCACTACAATCTCTTATAGGCAGCTTTCACAGTTAGTCGAGCACAAGGGTAAGTTGTGGCTATATCCAGACGCTTTATGGTTGTATGCTGTCACGGTCATGCGAGCGCTTCGCTTTAATGCTGTCCTGCTGTGTTCATGGCCTACAGTACAGTTTCAGATAACATTTGGTTAGGGTGAGCATATATTCTCTGACGGTGAACTGTCAGAAGTGTCGTCAGCAGCAAACTGCTTTCAATTATCCTCAACAGTAGCTTGTAGACTTTTCACAAGCTACGAAACTTGTTTCTCATATTAAACTGCCAGTTACTGTGACACACACACACAGGGGTGCACTCTAAATGGCAGCATCTGTCTATGATTTGCCTGCTTGTGCTCGGCGTCCACATGAACTTCTGTGGATTTCCAAGCACATGGCATGCACGCACGCACGCACGCACACACACACACTCTCTTAAGGATCTTCTCTTGTTTCATTACTGGCATCGCAAGCTTTACTGATGTGAACATATCCACAGTGCACACAAAATAATGGTCCTCCTGTTCTGCATCTTGACTTGATGACATCATACTGCTGCTGGTGATGGGGAACCTGGGAGCTGTGAAACAGGTTACATTATGTAAAGCCCACTGTAATGGTTTAGAACAGTGAGTGTCTTGTAAACTGCTGTGATGACTGTAAAGCCACGTACATTGCTCAAGTCAGCAGGTGCCCATAACAGGAGTATTCCATCAACACACCAGCTCTCTTGTCACTCTTTCACTGGAGATCAGGGTCTCAGCTGACAATCAAGAGTGGGCAACAAAAAAACCCAGTCCCTTTCCGAAAATGACATTAGAAGTGTTTAACTTTCAGCTTGTTTCTTTTCCCCCCCTCCCTTTTTCTTTCCTGTCTGAGCTTTTCTTGTTTCTCCGTCATCATCATCATCTTTACTTTCGTTCTCTTTTTTCCTCACTATGCTATAGTATAAAATCAATCACAGCTCACATAAACACAGCTAGAGAGGTCTATTTGTCAGTGGACCAATGACTTGTCATATCAGCAACCTCCTAATTGGTGTCGCAAAGTGTCAGGGGACGAGGACATTTTCAGGCACCACAGAAAACATCACTGAAATCTGTCTCCAGGCTTAAGAACAGAGAACTTGCAACAGGCGCTTGGAGAGAAAATAGTGAATTGAGCAGAAGGTGGATGGTATTCTCACATTGATAGAAAGTAACCTGATGAACAAAGGTTTCACATTTAGCTGAGTTCACAATATGAAACCTGACAGCTTAAAGTCTAAATATCTTACTATAAAAGGCCTCCATGTCAGAGGTGAAGAATTACGACTTTCCTCTGTGGGGTCTTCGACTTCCTGGTTTGTATGTGTTGGCACTAGATGACGGGGCTCACTTTGCCAGCCATTGTTGAAGTGGTCAACAGTTCTCCTAAATAGCACACCCACAGGAATTTCTCTTGGTCTGCTTGGCTTTAAGAAAATAAAGAGAGGAAATATGGAGAGAGATGATGTTTGGAGGGGCTCACCAGGAGAAACTGAACCATTTAGATTTTAAATGTTTGTGCTGTGGTCAGGAACGGTTATCCTGTTTGTTTTATTATATATATATAAATATATATATATATATATATTAAAGAAATACAGAAAAATCCATAATAGATGCATGTTTGTACGTGCTCCTCAATGTTTGTGCACATGGTCTGTTTATCTAAGCAGTCTATCTAGTGTTTCCTTCTGCTTGAAGTTTCTTTCCCTTTTACTTTTACTTTCTACCTTTGTCGTCGTTATTAGTCAGCAACGCTGCCTTCTTCTCTTTTCTCTCCCCAGGTGGCAATTATGCACGGCAGTGTCTCATCTCTGTGCTTTGGTGCACACAGACATGGAAAAAATGGTAACAAGACAAAAGGAAGCTGTCTTGCCCGTCTCCCATTTCCGCTCATGCTCCCTCTGTCATTGCCTTTGTCAGCAGGTAGATGGGGCGAAGGTCTCGCCCTGTGACATCACAACTCTCTGCTAGTCTCACGGTGGCTCACATTTCGGGACCGTGGATTTGATTAGGCTCATATTGGCTGGCTGACTCACTGTCCTTGAGTTATGTTGCACTGTGAAGGGAGAGTCTGCATGGGTATGTGGTCAAGGAGGGATGGAACTAAATTAGATTTTTGCTCAGATGGAAAACTAAAATAACCCTGCACAGAATCTCCGCTCGCTCAGTGCCACAATTCCTCACTCGATTTGTAATTCAAAACACGACCTTGTCTTTAGAAAAATCATAGAAACAGTACTTTGTTTTTGTTGTTTTCCACACGCCGCACATCTCTGTGAATGGCAATGTTGGGTATGTCTGTCAGCACGCATTTCTATTCATCACTGAAATATTTCTATTACCATTTCATATGAACTGCAAAGTTCCTTGACTCTCACAGAAATATCAGATCAAAACAGTTCATGAGCAAATACCTGGAAAAAAAAAGAAAGAAAAAAAGAAGAAGTCACTAACGTTTACCTAAGGGCTCAAATGCAATATTAGCTTGCTGCTAACAGATGGGGGACATGGCAAACACTGGCTGCTTAAATCCTGCAGTGTGGAACTTTTGTCCCTGCTGGTAATGAAAGTAATTACACAAACATTATATACAGACGGTTATGATACATCTCCAATGGGGAAAAGTAGCATTGGTTATCATCTTATGTTGCGTACTTTTTTACATAAATGCTTACATTTTAAGTCTTTAATCCTTAGAAGGATTTTTATATTGTTATTGTTATTTTATCTTGGGATAAGAAACTCGCTAGTTTTTCTTGACGTGGACTTAGCCAGACTAGTCTACATAAAACAGTACAGTAGCTGTAACATTTGTCTCAGTACAACTTTAATCCCTGCATTTTGTTAAAGCGAGACAATTTGGAATAAAGAGCAATGTTTTACTGCAAAAATGTGAAGATGCAAAACTAAAATATTTTTGGCTGTTTGACTGATGAGAAGCAACATCATAGATCACATATCTCACTGCGAGATAGCCACTGCATCATGCCAGAGTTGGTTTAGACAGTCGTGATCGCGGAGCAGAATAAATGATGAAAACTTGACAATCCTCAAAAGGAGAAGATAGGGTGGAGAACCAATACATGACAAACAGCCATACATTTTAGGACATCCTCAGGTCGTCAGGTCTCAGAAATAAGCTGTCAGGTCTCAGAAGTCAGGTCTCAGAAATCAGATCTCAGAAATAAGGAATCAGTGGAAGAACGAAAGGTCACTAGCTGTGTCCCAAAACCTAGGCATCCTTCGGAGGCTGCATTTGTAGACCGATTACGTCACAGCGAAGCGACAAAGGCTGCTCCAAACGCGGTCAACAAATGCGTCCTTCATTTCCCCGAAATTGAAGGATGGGTCGGGTGTATCCTTTGTGGTCTAACCTATCCCAGAATTCATAGCGCGGCCCAGACAATTCCAGTTTCCAACAATGGTGCCAGCTACATTGTTTTAATATTACTCTTATTACTCTTTCTGGGTCACAAACTTTTAACATATTTTCAGGCGAGAATGTAGCTGTGTGAACTTCAAATATCTGCTCGATTTATCAGGACATCGCATATTTGCAAAACTGCTCCGACGTTTTCGGAGACATCTGTTACCCACTAGCTCGATTGCTGAGCGGGTCATCAAGGCTTACTAGAGCCGGCGAAAACGGCGAACTTCTGGTACATCGTTTTCAAACCCCCCACGGTCAGCGATCAAGCTGGTGGGTAACCGACATCTCCAAAAACGTCCAAAAGGAAACGAAAAAGTACCTTAACAAAAAGGAAAAAGAAACCTCTGAAAATAAACGGGAGAAAGACAGTTGGCCAATGTTCACTGTATAAACAGTTGGAAACACCTTCAGGAAGCCTGGTGAACAAATTGTTCAAGACCATTTTTAAAAAATACAAAAAAGGTTGGAAACAAAATATAAAGAACTGAAATGTGGCTTCAGATTTCTGCACAGTACTGTACATCTGTAGATAACAACACAACTGTAGACTCACTTTAGGTTTAATGTTCTGTACAGGGAGCAGTACTTTTTCCTAAAACCTGGTTCTGTTCAAATCTGCAAACCTTTAAATGTCAACTTCAGATTATTAGTTTGGATAGTGTGAATTTTCCACAGTGGCACTGCACTTAGTTTTCTTCAAATGTGCAATTTCTATAATATATATATGCTCTGTCCCTTTGACTCTGTAGTGGAATGCCAACACAGTTTCATGCCAGTTTCATGAAATAGTCATGAAATTCAAGCTGTTAATTTAAGATCATGGATATTTTGCACTTTTGTGTATGCAGACACAAAAACCAACCACATATTGCTTCCAGTGAAAAATCCAAAGACATGAAACTTATCTCCTATTAAAATGAGTTTCAAACCATGAAAAAGCCAGTTTGTTTTCCTGTATAACCTGTATATATCACCACATTCACACATTACTAGTTTTGTGTATTTTTTTTTAAACAAATGTCTTCTCCTTAGACCTTGGCCACAGGAGAAGAAAATCCACTAATATGTAAGTGAGGGATGAAACTTTCACAAAAACACAAGACCTCCCTAAGTCAGAGGTTTGCTCTGGCTCCTCGGGTATCGTTAAGCTTGGGTTAGTAAGCCACTGTAGTTATAACATTACTCATGCACTTCCACTTTCTTCTACAAGATGCACACTGTCAAAGTGCTTTAGCTAATGTCAGAGAACTATAGTAACCTAAAACTGACACACATATTTTTGACTTATTAGTAAAAAAAAAAGTTTGCTAAGTTCATCATTTCTTACATCTGTATCCAATTTTATCTCCTTTTTCCAGTCTTGCAGCTTATGAAATGCTAGTTAAGTTGTGTTCATTACCCTGTTGGTAGTGCATCCAAGCAGGTTTTAGGCCTTTTCATTTATTTATTTATTTATTTTTTGCAAACAAATTAAACTAAGAAGGAGGAAAATTCAAGCAATAAAAAGTCAGGGGAGAGCATTGAATTGTGTCCCCCTCCGGTGTGTGCATGACTTAATTGCTCTCTGTCTTTGTGATATTGGGCCAGGGGACGCGCGCGCGCACACACACACACACACACACACACACACACACACACACACACACACACACACACACACACACACACACACACACACACACACACACACCTGGCTCTGAAATATATTGTAAATTTGCTCTGGAATCACATCGATGTGTGGAACACATGTGCTGCTGATAAGCACAGTGAAACAAAGACAATTGAAAGGGTAGAAATGGTGCAGTAGGGCAGGAGGAGGTTTACATAAAATCTGAGGTTGGATTCTTGCTCAGTTAAAAACTCTCTTTGACGGATAACATGACACATTTCTTTCTATATATCCTATACTCTTCTTTTATTCCATTCCCACAATTTTTTTGTGTTTGCTCTCCTTTTTTTTTTGCCAACATTCTGTTTGGAAGAGCTTCAACACCTAGGCTGGCCTGGCCTGCTGACTCTACAAACAGCTTTATAGCATTCCTGAGCATGAACCGTGTCTTCTCTTCACCTCTGTGTACACACTACACATTTCCTTTCAAAATCTGTTATACCCTTTGCAGAGACCTCCCTGGAACATCCTCACCCCTGTGCTGCTTCATCTTTGTTCCATATTTAACCAAATCGCCACAGATTGCAGCCTTCCCTCCTCTACCCGCACTCCCCACTCTGGTTTTTATTTCTTTATCTGTTTTGTGTAAACGCTGTATACACATGGTACGCAAGCGGGCACATGGTCAGCCGCATTCTGTGTTTACACGAGCAGGGACAGAGGCATGCCGATGGTTTAAGCACTGTAAACATATCTTAAACGGATGTCTGCTCCACAGTGTGGGTGATGTCATCGCGTGTGCTCCCTGAGCCAAGTTCAACATTCAACACATGCTAGTGGCGAAGAGGGACGCCACACGCAAGAAAACATATGACCAAAAAAAGACAATCCAGCATTGGCTCTTGCATCAGTAGTCTGCAGCAAACATCATTAAGCTAAGAAGTGTGACTACCAGAGCAAAGAATTGAGTTAGCTCAGACAGTCAGCTTTCATTTAGACTCATTAGGTTACAGCTCATTCTTAGGCCTGACACACAACCCTCCTTTTTCTTCAACCTGTCTTTCTTTCATTTATAACCCATTTGTAGTTTCCGTGTCCCGTTCCCATATCTACATAGTTTTCTTCATCCTTCCTTGGACACATGCAAAAAAAGTAAGAAAGAACACTTCTAAACACCAATATTTACACTACACAGTCGAATGATTACTTATGAGCTGATGTCGTGGCAAACTGCAGCCTGTTTTTAAGTCAATGACTCACTGTGAGCAGTGGTTAATGACTGAGAGATGGAGCTGCAGTCAAGAAGCTGAGTGCTTGGAGGCTGGCTTACAGAGGCTGGGATGAAGGAAGACAAGTTGTCTGGTGGTTGGCTTGGTGCTGCTCTGCCTTAGATGGTTGTGTCTGGGAACAGGGTTTGTTTTTAGCATCCCCTCCTATTTGCCTGCTTTTATTTTCGCTTAGTACAAAAAAGCACGCTTGTGAGTAAAAGTATATCCACGCAGAAATGTGCATACAGTGCTTTGTGATCTTTGTGTGTACATGAATAATTCAGGAATGAAGCTGTTGTTAATGCCGATCTGGAATTTTATATTCAAATTATTTCATACCATTTGTTCATTCAAAACACATGAATATGCAAGGCGTGTTTTTCATAAAAAAATCTGATCTGTCGTGCAGGCAGAATTAAATAAATATGTATATGTAATAATATGTAATAATATGTGAGTTGCTTACAAATAAGACCCCATACTAACAATTAGTTTGAGTCAAAAGTAGAATAATTTAAATAGCTTTCGCAGCGTATTTGTTCATAAACAGATTGGCGAAAACATACAGGACAGTTATCCTTCAGGTATCTTGGCCCAATCCAAATTGTCTCACTGGAAAAAGATCATGTTCTAAAGGGCTTTTTCTCTCTTTATTACACACATATTCTAACCCTTTATATTAGCTCCAGTCATGCAGCCCCTGGTAACCACCAGTTGATACAGAAAAAAAAAGATTTTCTCCAGCTAGTTGGTGAATGTCGCTTTAAAATTGTTAAAATTAGCGTTAAATTAGCGTTAAAATTGTTGCGATTCTTTACCCTTAAACAAATGTTTTACTGTTCCATCCCCGGACCTACATTTAAAAAATCACTGATGGATTTTAACCGCTTACCTTGCTTTATAGTTAGCCCTTTTTACCCTGTGCTGTCTTTTTCCATGGTGCTCCCAACTTGTGACAAAGCAATGAACACTGCAGCAACTGTATGATACTAAAGCTGGTGCTCGGTGCCTCTGTAGTAGAAATGAGAGTACCCAGTAGCTTTTATATAAAATGCCTTATTTGTTTTTAAAATGTGTCTTAGATTTACATTAATCCAAAATGGACTAGGTAACTCCTGAGGAGTATGGGTAATGTAGTCCCGCAGAGTGTCTGTTTCAGGGTAGGTCTGAGCTCCCTGGCAGAGTACTATAAGGGGATTGGATATGCTCTGTTAATGCTATTAGTGCTGCAGCTGGGGATTACTGTCTCCAAAGGAAAGGGGAAAAGGGTGTGAAAAGTGAGAAATCATTACGTCAGGGAATATGTGCGTGACAGAAATTTGCATGTTTGGATCCATATTGAAAGAAAAACTTAGAGATTAAAAAAAAGGATATCCACATGAGTTGTGTGTGTGTATGTGTGTGTGTATGTGTTCCATTGGTAGCAGGCATACACTACAGCACGTACGAGAGGATATTTAAATATGCATGATGTTCACTTTTAAAGGGATGATAAAACAGTCTTTCTCAGAGACCCTGAAGGCAACAGTAAATCACTACTGAAAAAGAACATGTGGAAGATCAGCGGATTTCAGTATACAGTACATGTTACACAAAGGAGGCATGCTCTTGATTGTCCATCAGGCTTTCCCCGTAGTTAGAAACCAGCTGGGGAGGAAGAATGCATGCCTTCAGGGTAAGCTATTCAGATTCAGAAGTGTAAAATAAAAAATGAATAAGTGTTCTAAATCACTAATCACTATCATAGCATTATGAATGTGTGCAGTGTGTGTCAAGGACTCACAATTATCAATGACAAAATTATTTCACAACACATTTGTTTGTCCAATAAAACAGAACATCTTTTACACTGCCTGGTGCTGCTGGAGATGGTTTTCTTACGTTTTTCTGATTTCAGCAGAGCTAGTAGTTTAACTCATATAGTTTGAGTCAAATTTGAACTTTGTTGACAATAAAACACCCCATATGTTATTATTTTTTGCCTCAAATTAGATGAATTATCTTGAAGTTACCCAAAATACAGAAATAAATGAAAATAATGCAATTGTACGGTTGCTACCAATTCTTATAAACCAAGACTGTTCTGGGTCAAATTGAACCCACATCTGTTCAGATTCATTTTAGATCTACATGTGTAAGTCAGTTCAAGGACAATGGTGATTTTCGAGCTGCCATTTCAGTGAGTGTGGAAGTCCCACGCAGGTTTCCTACCACTTTTGCAACTACTTTGCAATTTTATTATTCTTTGTATTCTAAATATATATTCATGTTGAATTAGTATTAATAAGTATAGATAGTAGTTATGAGAATTGTTTTATGGTGAGATTTTATGACAAGTGTTTAACTGCTGTTAAATTTAATTTTTTATAATAAATCCCATCCGTTCAAGTATGTTCCTGCCGTTTTCACTTTTTGTAAAATATACTTAATTTAAACTCAGTATTGTGAACAGAACTCCCACCTCATAAATAAATCATCCATTTATTAACGCCCGATAGGCTATTTATACATTCTAACTACTATCTGCAATTCCTAGTTCAAAGACACTTGGAGTTCTTGGAAGTTTGTCACATTTCAAGGTATGAAAAGGGTTAATATTCAAATAAATGAAGCAATAAAAACACATGGTTTTGAAAATGTTCTAGAATTGGGGTTTTAAATTCAAGCCCATTAGTAAAGAAAGTCAGTGTTTGCTCATGCATTACTAATCAGATATATTAATCTGTGCATAAACAAAAGTTTGCAGTTTAGATTTTTTTTAATCGTTATAACATACTATAATAGCCAGTTAGATGAAAAAGGTATGTGCCTCTCTCAGACCAAAGCATTTCTTTTCTTTCTCAAGTAGTTCTAAACTGCCATGAAACCAAAGTTATCCTTCACCCGTCTGTCTCTATGTCTTAGCATCTGTTCTCTTTCTCCAGCACTCTATTCAGTATTCATTATGTCTCCCTAGCTTTCCCTTGCCATCTCACACATTTACACATCTTTCTGCTACTTGCAATGAGTCTAGAGATTGCCCTTATTAATATTTACCAACACCAAGTTACCAAGGGCAATCTGCTGAGATTTGTTCACTCCCACCATATTTCATGTGCATGCATCCATTCTTATGTGGGCTAGCACACAGTGTGTATATATTTGTGCTTGCCTGTGTGTGTTTTATTTTTCAGAATTCTAACTCATCTCTCAGTAGCCTTAGGTAGCACTTCGATCAAACCCAAGAATAACCCCTGTGTTATCTGAGATATCAAGACCTCCCTCACACGCAGAGCCTTTCCTACTGTAGCTCAAACACAAAGCAATTAAGAGGCCCATACCATTATTTATTTGGAGTTTAGCTCGAGTCTAAATTGGATGCAGAGCATTTTCTAACAGCATTGTTAGGTAACTGATAATTCTGTGTCTCCACATTGTATTCGCGTTAAGCAGCAACAAGCGAGGTTGCAGCAAGATTACATTATTCTGTTTGAGTAGCACTTGCAATGAATTTTCTTCTATTGAACACTTTTCAACAATTTACATTATTTTTTCAACAATTGAGTGGCATTCATCTGTGGAAGGCAGTCAGGGGCAGCAGTGCTGAACTGCTTGTCAAGCTGACAGCCAGAGGACAAGCCAACCTGGTAAGCAGATTTGACTGAATAACTGGAACAAGCAGGGTTATTTGTCTACTCGATGCTTATGCTTCTGATTGCATAGTAACCTATTATTTTCTTCATTATCCTTTAGTTACAGTGTGGTTGGGGGTCCTTGTGGTCAACATACTCTCCTACACCCACCATAGTGAAATGAACTACCCACTAAAAGGTTATAAACCTCCACACGAAATGCGTGAAACTCTTGAGTTTCTAGGCATTAGTATTGTAACACTGAACACTGTCAGTTCTGGAGGAATGCACTTCCAATTATTCATAATACATGCTGCTGCATTCAAGTTAATTGTTCTACCCTGCAGTTACAGTTTAGACATTTCCTTGTATGGTTTCATGCAGATGAATGATGTGTCATGAGATTGTGATTTCAGTTCTGTCATTACGGAAACCTCTTAAAGCAATGACAGTTGACCACAGGTTCTCACATCTTATTTTTGCTATCTTATCAATGATGGCTTTCCTTTTATTGTCCATCAAGGGTGCTGAGTAAGAGTGAAATTTTGGTGAAACCAGCTTCACAGTTCTGTCAGTGCAGTAGATAATTGGTAAAATCTATTTTATTGGACTTTACCCTGTTTAACCTGCCTGTGTGCATAACACAGCTAAAAGTCTTGTACATTCCCCATTAATGAGTGGGCATTATGTGTGCTAGCTACATTGCCTACAAACAAAACAACCAACCAACCCCCTCACCCCCTCAAAACAGAAAAACTTGAAAACCTCCTTCTCTGACGATCTCCTATGTGAAAGTGGCTTATGATTTATTCACAAAGTGCCCACCTTCATGTTTTCAGTAGATATGATTCATATAAACATTAATGTAAGACTTAAACATTTACTATGCATTTTTCCATTTCTTTTTCACGTAGGGATATATGGTGCGCTTATTTATTTCTTCTCATATTTTGAATAATTTATACCCACATAAAGTACCATTTTCAAATAAAAACAAAAAATAATGAAAATATCAGCTCTGACAAAAAAATTGCTTTTGTGAAAATGTGCCGCTAATCTTGAAAGAATTACCGGTTGACTGGTAATTTGCAGTTTGACTCTTGCCAAACTCTGGAGAGTTGCTGCTTTTTCCTTCTTGACATTTCACTGGTGTAAGCAGAACTTACTCAGACTCAAAGGCTCTTAATTTAAGGGTGATGACAGTTTCTAGCGTTGGAAGGAAAAAGACTGATTAGTGGTCAGTATTTGTGCATTCACAAAACATAACTGTATTTATTTGATTTGTGATTGTGATTGTTCTACAATAGCCTCCTTCATATTGTTTGGATGATAGAGTAGCGGCACTGTTGATAATCTGCAAGGAATTTTAAAAAGAATTCATCATGTGATGCTTGCTCATTCTGTTTGGTGTGAGTTTATCTCAGGTGGAAGAGTCTGATTATTACAGAGGCAGACGTCGAACCCCTTGCCCATCCCCGCTCCATTTCTCTGAGAGAGACCAGGGAAGATGTGTTTAAATATAAATGGGTAAATTTTATTTTGCTGTCAGATATAGTGTTTGAAAAGTCTGCTCGGACCATCATCAGCAACTGGAACTCAAGTCTTGACTAGACGTTCTGCTGTTTACAGATTAATCTAAGCGCTCACTATGTAATCACAGGTTCAGCATTCAGTGTTGTTTAGATGTATGATATCAAATATTTGCGTTCTGCTTCTATGGGTGTAGTCACAAAAAGGGGTCTTTTCAATATAATAAGGCGCCCTGGTGATTAAATCAAATGGCAACTGTCCAGCAGAGCCTCTACATCCTCTGATAGCAGGGAAAGAATTAAAATATAAATATCCTGGAGTTTCTTGGAATAAACGATAAGCGGCTGCGAATGGATGGATGGATGGATGGATGTAGTGCAGGCTTTCTAAATAATTTAGCATGTAGTGTTTTTGTTAATCTTGCTACCTAGGTGAACTTGGATCCACAATGAACTGTGTCAAAATCCATCCATCCATTTGCATCCGCTTATCCTTTTCAGGGGCACTGGAGCCTATCCCAGCTGTCTTGGGGCGAGAGGCGGGGTACACCCTGGACAGGTCGCCAGTCTGTCGCGGGGCTAACACAGATGGACAGACAACCATTCACACTCACAGTCAATCTCACATTCACACCTATGGGCAATTTAGGGTTGCCAATTAACCTATCCCCATAAACTGTGTCAAAATTTCTCATTTATTTTGACTTTGATCAACTTTGCTAGATCATCTATTGAAGGGTAATATTGCTGAGAATGAAGATATAACATATATATGCGTAAGAACCCCCCCCCCCCCCCCCCCCTTTTTTAAAAAAAAAAAAAATTCCTAAAAAAAAAACATAATATCC
>VURO01034901.1:0-20397 GCA_015108175.1 Pelvicachromis taeniatus | reverse complement strand
CTTTTGTTTTTTTTTTTTTGGGGGGGGGGGGGGGGGCTCTCTCTTCTTCTTCTTCTTTCTTTCTTTCTTGGCTCAGAATGGCTCTGTCTATGTCTGATGTAGTATTTGTGTTGGCTGACGTAAGTGGTACTCGTCTACTGCTCACAATGGGTCTCATTCACTAATATGTGCATGGAAATGTTCTTACCCTGCACAAAAAGCGAGGTGCATGCAAAATCACCTTCAGATTCATGACACGTGTGCACCGGCCAGTTTTGTTCTTACAACTGTGTGTATGTTAGTGAATCAGATTCAGTCCAAATCCACAGGCTTATGCTTGCTGCCTGCAATTTGCATACCATCTGCTGCATATGTTTCTCTGTTTATAAAGAAAGAAGTTTCCGTTTTAGTGAAGTGGAGAGCAGTGGCAGTGTTGTACAGTAATAGAGAAGCCAACAAAGGAGAAGAAAATCTACTGGACATTTTTTTTTAATTTTTTTATTTTTTTTTTATGGGACACCCAGGGTGAACAAAAGGGGATGCTGAATATCCTTTCTCTTGAGACACTCCCCGTGGCTCCATCCATCCATCCATCCATCCATCTTCTGCCGCTTTTCCGGGACCGGTCGCGGGGGCAGCAGCCCAAGCAGAGAAGCCCAGACCTCCCTCTCCCCAGCCATCTCCTCCAGCTCATCCGGGGGAACACCAAGGCGTTCCCAGGCCAGCCGAGAGATATAATCTCTCCAGCCTGTCCTGGGTCTGCCCCGGGGCCTCCTCCCGGTGGGTCATGCCCGGAACACCTCGCCCAGGAGGCATCCTTGTCAGATGCCCGAACCACCATAAGTGGCTCCTTTCGATGTGGAGGAGTAGCGGCTCTACTCTGAGCCCCTCCCGGATGGCCGAACTTCTCACCCTATCTCTAAGGGAGAGTCCGGCCACCCTTCGGAGAAAGCCCATTTCCGCCGCTTGTATCCGCGATCTCGTTCTTTCGGTCACTACCCACAGCTCGTGACCATAGGTGAGGGTAGGGATGAAGATTGACCGGTAAATTGAGAGCTTTGCTTTTATACTCAGCTCTCTCTTCACCACAACAGACCGATGCAGCGTCCGCATTACTGCAGCCGCAGCACCGATCCGTCTGTTGTTTGAACATCAATGTTGATATTAAAAAAAACTAAACAAAAAACATAATAAACTGATGTAGGACATGAGCAGCTGATCCGTTGGCCCAAAATGTAAATCTCACTGTAATACTTAAAATAAAAAAAATCGAGATTTTCCAGTGTCTGTGGGGTGGTAAGAAGAAATTAGACTGTTAGTGGTGACGCTCAGCAAAAATAGTCATTTTGAATGAATTGTTTGTAATTCTTAATTCTGAAATTTTTGTAACAGTGTAAATAATGATATTTTTATTATCATTATTTTAAAGATGTGTTTTACTTTTTCTAAGACAGCAGATCTTTATAATTCATTTATGCAAAGTGTGAGGCAGTTCTAATTTTTTTTTATTCTTTATGAATAAATTCAGGTATGAAAATATTGATGAATCTGCGTCGACCAATTTGCATGAAACATTTGTGCAGACAGTTTAGAATTAAAATTTGAACAGTATCCAACTTGTATCTGCCAAGGGAACGACGACCCTTTGTATAGAGCAGTCTCAAACACTGTCCTATTTTCCACCTTTTTGTGATTTGCTTTTGGAAAGGTGATGTCAAATTGTGTATTTGGTTGCTTTAACTGAATCTGAATGAATAAGTCAGAAATGGTCTTTCCTTAGCCATTGACTGTAGAAAACTAAGATTAGGCTAACCTCGGTGAATGTGTCTGAGTAGCTTGGGTGCAGTCACTATACGGTCATCAGATTTCTGATCTTATAGTAAGTATTGATGTGGATATGTTGAAATGCAGGGTATAGGCATCTTGTTACAGGGTGCTACAATTTAATGATTTGTCAAAGTGGGATAGAAGACATACAGCACAGCATTGTTGTTTTTAGGGTTGCGGTGAAGTCTTTGGCTCAATTTGATCTGTCCCTTAGAGCATCAAATAGACGCTCGACCTTCTTGGATTTCCAGAAGGATATTGTTGACTTTTGCCTAAAACATATTTTAGCAACTTCCAAAAAACCCCAAAATATAAAAGTCAGTATCATTACTCTACATTTGGAATGTTTTCACAGACTAAACTTGCTCTCACACAGTAATTTCCCATGGTTCTTCATGTTTTAAAGGGTTCATTCAAATCTGAATGACTTTGTTTGAACAGTACAGTCAAACAAAAACTTAAAAACAACTAACTCATCAAGAAGGTTATATACCTTTTGAATATAATATAAATAACTTTTTGTCAATGAAGTCTGATGGCTTTGAAGAAGCTGTTATATTATAACAGGTATAACAAAGGTCTGGTAAGGTTTTTGTTGCTGATCCCTTCCATAGTAGTACAGTCCTTGCCCTCTGTGCTTGTAGTTCTGTCTATTATGTACCCACTCTTGTCTTAATATACTGACTATAGGGGTATCTCATATAACTCCTCTTCAAAATACCTTTACTAACCCTTTCAGGATAACAAATGGTATCCCAGGCAGAAGTTTGACTTGCTAACAAGTGGACTGGAAATTTTACAAGGTGATGCTCTAAATATAGGCGAGTGCACCACTGGAACAGTGATCAGGAAATGTGACTGAATCCAAACAAAGGTTGTCTCCATGACATTGCTAAACCAGACAGCATATATTTGAGTAAAAATTTATTTTCTTGTGAGGCCAGGGTGGAAAACCAATGTGACAGAATTGTTACTCCAAATTAGCTTCATGTATGGCAACATAGATGTTTCAGCTGAATAATTTTATGTTTTAGATTACTCTTGCTTTGGGTAAAGGCTGTATAGAAATACATTTTTGATAATATGCTCTATGGGTTTTTGTGATCAACTAGTAAACATTTGTCTATAGTAATGTTGTCTCTAAGGTAAATCTCTATTTAACCAATGATGATCGTAATATACTCTCGACTGACAAACTCTTCCAGTTTTTGCACATGCTGTGTGTACTGTGCTCACAGAACTAGTTTCAGTCCTGCTTTAATGTGGTTGATCGAACATGCTTGTTCCCTTTAACTCAGTGAGCACAGCTGAGCCTAAACCACAATGACTTGGAAGTAAAGCAGATTGAGCAAGAAGTGCTGGCAACCATTCAAGCAGAACTAGCTCCTGTTGGGCCATAACTCATCAAATTTCATGCATTAAGGTGCTTAATGGAGTGTTTAAAGTCACAATGAACATGCCATGGGTTACCTTGTGTATGTTGCTCATACGCCTTTGAACAAGATTTGCCACTTGGTCGTGTTTTTGACTTGATATATTTTATGAACAAATGCATCATATAAACTGTATTGAAGCACTCTGGTTGTTTTGATTGGTGTCACCATTGCAACTGAACAGAATTTCATGTTATTTACACTTATGAGTGTTGCTATCTTTCAGGTTGCACTCTGCAGCTTATCTGTGTAACTGAGCTGCGAGACCGAGAGAAAGATGCCTCCCAGGCCATCCTCAGGGGAGCTATGGGGCATCCACCTGATGCCCCCCAGGTATGACATGCTGGATTGTTCTGTGAAAAAAAAAAAAGAAGAAGTTGTTATCACTGTTGTGCACGCAAGGACTTAATTAGCTCTTTAAGTTCCTGTTTTGGAAAAAACACAATTCATTATATTAGTATGTATTTCTTTTGTAAATGTCATATCAAATTCCCATAGGAAGCGTAAGTTGTGCAACGTAAATAATGTTTTAACATGAACGTTTTGTAATGATGATGGGCTCTTCTGCAGGATTCTGGTGGATTGCTTGCTGCCCAATGGGATGATTCTGACCCTGGAGTGTCTCCGTGAGGCCACGCTCATCACCATCAAACATGAGCTGTTTAAGGAGGCTCGAAAATATCCTCTCCATCACCTCTTACAGGAAGAGACATCCTACATCTTTGTCAGTGTTACACAGGTGAGAAGTCTCACTCAGTTGAATATCTAAATCTGTGTTCCAGTTTTGTGAAAATTACAGGGGTAACCCACTTTGTTTTAATTGGATGGTTGTAGAAAAACAATAAACTTTTACCTTTATTCAAGACCTTTAAACACATTTGTGCTTTTCTCTAACATCCATTTTACACCTATAGAGAGACTACTGGCTCCCACAACAGTTCATTGTTAGCTTTTGTGAAAAAAAAAAAATGGAATATTGAACGCAACCTCTTGTTTTTTCCGTTCCTACAGGAAGCAGAGCGGGAGGAGTTCTATGATGAAACCCGGAGGCTGTGCGACCTCCGACTCTTTCAGCCTTTCCTTAAGGTCATTGAACCAGTTGGCAACAGAGAGGAAAAGATCCTCAACAGAGAGATTGGTTAGAGTTTCTTTTTATTTGTTAAGTAGCGACTGTGCTCCAACATGGCTATTTAAAAAAATAAATAAATCGGTGATAAATCAATGCTCATATAAAATGATATAATTATTTTATCATATCATAGAATCTTTATATGTGTCTGTTAAGTTAAAAGAAATGTATGTGTAGCAAAACAGTCAATTTTAAGTATTTCTTCTTTCCGTTTACTACTGATTATCAATAAACCAAAAAGAGTGTGAATTAGATTGTCTGATGACTTTTGCTAACACATTCAAGCCATTTCTTGTTTCTGTTCTGTTAGGTTTTGCGATTGGTATGCCTGTGTGTGAGTTTGACCTTGTGAAGGACTCTGAGGTTCAGGACTTCCGGAGAAATATCCTGAATGTTTGTAAAGACTCTGTGGAGCTGAGAGACGCCAGTGGGCCTCACAGCAGAGCGCTGTACGTTTACCCACCAAATGTAGAATCAACACAGGAACTTCCCAAACACATCTATAGCAAACTGGACAAAGGTAGGCAAGAACTTTTATCAGTGAGCCGTTCTTTTTCTTTTATTTTCTCCATGGAAAACATTTTGGTAATGGAGGGCTCATATGTTTGTTTTTAAAGAACATTATACATAAAGAAAGGTTTCACATGTGAAATAAAAGCATCAGGAATCTAGTGGGCATTTAAATTTTCTCCAAAGTTAATGTAAACTATCCAGTCTAATGATTTACCTATAGCAGTCATCAGATATATGTAAGTGTTTGTGGTGTAGTGCTATTGTATTAGTCATAGGAATATCCTAACCTGTATGATAGTTAATTTTTTTTAATTTTTTTTTTAAATGGTTGTTGGGGGTTTTTGTGGGGGCGGTTATCAGTGCAAAGGTGTGTTATTGATCTATTTTTGTGTCTCTTCTTTGGTAGGTCAAATTATTGTTGTAATTTGGGTGATTGTTTCTCCAAATAATGACAAGCAAAAGTACACATTGAAGATCAACCACGACTGTGTGCCTGAACAGGTAAGATACCTGAGCAGCTTATATACCACCTGTACAACAGTCCAGTAATAAATAATACACTCACCACGTTAAATATCTGCATGTATGGTGCTCTGCAGGTGATTGCAGAGGCCATTCGTAAGAAGACACGAAGCATGCTGCTGTCCCCAGAGCAGCTAAAGATGTGTGTTCAGGAATATCAGGGTAAATACATCCTCAAAGTCTGCGGCTGTGACGAGTACCTGCTGGAAAAGTACCCCATCAGCCAGTACAAGGTAAAGAGAGGCACGCTGCACAGGTAAATTTGACACAACACTGAGAATCCCAGCTGTGCACACGAACAGCCAAGCAATGATGTAATCATGAACAGCTGGACTTTCCAATATGTCCAATATTTGTTATCTTAACTTCATTGTTTGCAGTGTCTTTCATAACTATGTCCAATAAATACAGTTTATTAAATAGCTTATGATGCAAAAACTGCACTTCTTTTTTTTTTTTTGTGCCCAAATCCTCTTCCAGCAAACCTCTATGGGGAAAAAATCCCAGCTGATTGCAGCCACACATAACTAGAGGTTCAACCTGGCCTGTCAGTCAGTGAAATTTGCCCCATAGGGATGCTGGCAACTTTAACCTGCAGCGATAACACTGTGTGGACTGTGATCGTTCAACAGTTTCTTGTAAATCTAGAGGAGTTTTTATCAAAGGTTTAATCATTTACAAACATGCTACCAGTGAATATTGATCTACTTGCATCTTAACTAAGCCACAACAAAACAGGCACATCTTTTAATTAAAATAATTCAGAGAAAATGGTTGAAGAGAGAAATTGATTTTCTTGTCTTTTGTTTTTGCATGTTAGTCTAGAAGTTTTGAAACATAAAATTTACAAAGGTAAAATAAAAATAAAATTTCAAAAATGTGCACTTTAACTGGGTTTTTGCATGCTGTTTGATGCTAGCAACATTTCAAGTTAGGTAAAAATATGACTTACATTTATAAAACTGTTGTTATACAATTATTGACAGACTCCTACAGAAATAATACTTACAACCCTGCTGCCTTAAAGGAATAAAAGTCATTTTAATTAAAGGAAAAAAGCTCTTGCAGTCTTTTGGGTCAATATTTATCAGTAAATCCAGTAAAGATCTTTTTATTCCAAGTAGTGTAGATATGTAAAATGTGCCCATTAATGTATGCATTCCAGTTTATGTCATTTTGCAAGAACATTCTCATAAAAATGTTTCAGAAACATTCCTACAGAGAAAAAGTGGAAAATCCAGAAAAGAGCCATTTAGTTTTTTTTTTCCTCCGCTGTTCCTGGAACATGACCAGTTGACATCATAGGTTACAACTTGACACTGAGAAACTCTATCAGCTCAGTAGCTCTGTGTAGACTTTCTACTAACTGTCCTTTCCTGCGTCATTCCCTGTCTCCGTCTCTCCCTCTAGTATATCCGTAGTTGCATCATGCTGGGCAGGATGCCCAACCTGATGCTAATGGCTAAGGACAGCCTGTACACCCAATTGCCTACAGATAACTTCGTCATGCCGTCATATTCGCGACGCATCTCCACGGCAACATCATATATGAATGGGGAGGCAGCTGCCAAGTCTCTGTGGACCATCAACGGGACTCTACGAATACGAATCCTGTGCGCCACCTATGTTAACGTCAATATACGGGACATAGACAAGGTGGGGCCGGCTCAAGTGTGAGGCCTGACCTTTTTGTTACCAGACAAACTGCCAAAGAACAGAAGTTACATTTTTGCAGTTGACTTAGCAATTGAACATAAGTACATATTGAAACTTAGAATTGAAACTAAGAATTTCTTTTGAGTGGTTTCATATGACAGTTTACACCATCTTACTGTTAGTTAACATCCTGTTAACAGTCATTGCTGAGGTCTGCTGTGAACAGTGTTTGTCTGTGAGGGGAAACCGCTCTGGTAGCTCATCTTGATTTGGTGGAATCCCATCTGTGAATGAATTTAAACTGCCACATTATATTTCTTCTTTAACTTTCCTCTTTGATCTATTTTGCTTCCCCTCTCTATTTATAGATATACGTGAGGACAGGCATTTACCATGGAGGTGAACAGATGTGTGACAATGTAAATACACAGAGAGTACCCTGCTCTAATCCCAGGTAATTGACTCAGTTCACTATATTGAACTTTAGCTGGAAAACCTCAGCAGTCGATGGTGACAGTCAATTGTTGTGCCAGATAAAGAAAACGAATGCTGCTTTAATTCTCTTTAGTGTTTTACTGAGGTTTCTCTGTAGACAGTCTACACTGCTCATTTACATTAGGCAGTTGGAGGCAGGAGGGTAAGTTAACAGTTTAGCGCAGGATAGTAACTTTAAACTGTCGTATTATATTACTGTTAATCCTGTGTTGGTTCTCACTCGCTCTCAAAGTAAAAGGAAATGATTTCGATGAATGTATGGTGGAGGCTTTGTGTTTTAAAACAAAGACATCTGACATTTGTTTGTGTGATTTAAATTTTGTTGCTAAAAATATACAGTGACCTCAGTGAGAGGTGTGCCATTGTAATGTTTGTGAGCATTCATTTTTCTGTAAGAAAGAACCTGGAAATGGTTTGGTAGGTCTTAGAGTTTTTATTTAAGAGCCTTTTTGTAATATAGCTTAAGATGCACCTGAGGTTTTAATGTTCTTATATATGGACTTTTCTAATTGCTGTCATTCTTGCTACAGGTGGAATGAGTGGCTTACGTATGATATGTACATCCCAGACATCCCCCGTGCTGCCAGACTCTGCCTTTCCATCTGCTCTGTCAAGGGCAGAAAGGGAGCCAAGGAGGTAGGAAAGAACTCCCAAGTTCAGCTTAAGTTCATCATTGAAAGGAGATTGGCTTGCAAAAATAGAAAGTGTCTTGCCAGTTGGCTGTCATTGTTGTCATTGTTACATCTTTAAGTTGGTATTGGTCAAATTTTAATTAAACTTTAAGAACCTGACAGCGATTCTCTTGCAAGGCCCAAGTAAAGCATTTATATTGTTTTTAAAATGGTAAATGTCAATGCGTGCGTGTGTGTTCATATCTTTTGAAATTGAAGTTTTCCTATACTTGTGGGAACCAACAGCCCTTATGGGGACCAAAATCCCCGTCCCCACAAGTTTGAAGGCATTTTTGAGACTCAAAATTTGGTTTTAATGTCACGGTTACAATTGGGTTATAGTTAGGATAAGTGGCTAGGGAAAGCATTATGTCAATTAGGTGTCCCCATGAGGTATGAATACCCAACGTGTGTATGTGCGCATCTGTGTGTGTGCTTGTGCATCATGAATGAACCTGCTCTGCCCTGTGTGTCAGTTTGTCTGAGTATATGTGTCCACAGTAAATGGAAGCTGCGGTATCATCTTTGGCTCTGTTTAATTACTAATCAGCCGTGGGCACTGTGGTGGCAAAAAACATCAACAGAAACACAATCGGCTGGAGGGACTTTTCCATTCATATAAGAGGTGTAGGCATGTGGTGAAAAGTGCTAGTTATTCTCACATCAGAGTAACATAATAACAGGAAGTGGTGGATTCCAAATTCATTATTTCAAGTTTTTTGACGCGAAAATCATTTGTGGTGTTTTTCCAAGCTGCAGAATGTGGCATTAAAAATGTTTGTACATTTTGTTTACACCACATGATGTCTGTGTTTACCGTGTGGTGTAAAACTATTAGTATGGGTCTGTTTTTGTGTGTGGCCAATACTTGTAACATACACCCATATCTGCTGATTTGTCTTCCATCTCTACATCTCCTTCTGATGGAAAAGCTTAAGGAAGAGATAGACGTGTGTTTGAGTGTGTGTGAAGTGTGTCCCAATGATGGATAGTGTAACACACACCTGGGGTGAGTCCCGTCTCTTGTTGTGCCAAGTTAAGTTGAGGTCAGGTTAGCGGATGCTTTTTCATGCCCCACCTGAATTAAAGATAAACACTCCTTTTACAGCAGCCCATTGTTCCACAGCTTACTATAAATAGGTGCATTTTGACTGGCTGTTTGCATGTTGTAACTCTATCTGTCACTCTCTCTGTCATCTGGCTCAACTGCTGCCCTGTAGTGAAAATGCACTGGGATCATCAAGATGTTATCAGAAATGCTTTACTAGCCTTTGTCAGGTCTTTAAAAGGCGGCTTAGATGGGAATGGTATGGTTAAATACATTGTTACTGAATAACAAGGATAATTTAACCACAGTTCCATTAAAATTAGTATCTACCACATGCACTTACATATACGTAGCCTTTCAGGGTTAGTAACTGTGGCCATTTCATTATAGTTATGAAGGCAAGTTAAGAGCATCCACCAAAGAGCATCACTTCAGTCTCTCTAACCATGAACGAAACCTAACCTTTGGTCTGGGTGCCAAGGAGCCCGCCCAGCACGTACAGAGTTTCAACAGCATGGATGATAAATTACCAGTTTTAAGGCTTACTGGACCAAGTGTCTTAGTATCTTGTCTCTTGTCTGAACTCCTTTGTGGGCCACGTTTTCTCACTGTATCAGGATTTTATTTGGCTTTATGTGATGTAAACTTTAGTCACAGTTGTCCCGTGTTTAAAAAATCTCTTTGATTTGAAATAATTTACCCGCTATTTGTGTTTGTCTTGCTTCCCAGGAGCATTGTCCACTAGCATGGGGTAATGTCAACCTGTTTGATTATACCCACACACTGGTGGCCAATAAGATGGCTCTGAATCTCTGGCCTGTCCCCCATGGTCTTGAAGACCTGCTGAACCCCATCGGGGTCACTGGGTCGAACCCAAATAAGGTATTTATTTATAACATCTTGTCAATAAATGTAGCAAACAAAACAAGTAACCAAGTTGTAACCACAAAATGAGGAATAAGAAAGTATTTAGTTTTATAACAAATATTTTTTTAATTCTTTATTTTTCCAGGAAACACCATGTCTAGAGCTGGAATTTGACCACTTTAGTAGTCCTGTCAAATACCCAGACATGAATGCAGTGGAAGATCACGCAAACTGGACCATCTCAAGGGAACTAGGGTTTAACTACAACCTCTCAGGGCAGGTAATATAAGACTTTAAAAATGTGTTTAGCTAACTTTAAACCAACACACTTGGTTGCACACATGGTCCCCACAGCCTTTGTGTAAGAAAATGTCTTCCAAACGTATCTCTGTGCATGAGTCTTGCAGGTGTGAGCTCTGTAATCAGGTCAGGAGTATAAGAACTATTAACCCCACTGCACTGGTTACAGGCAGTTGTGAGCTGGCAAAACGCACATGTACTTTAGTTACATTAATATTAAATACAGAAACATGTTCACTTTCAGATAAACACTGGCAAAACCTTTATTTTGCAAGTAGCATATTTCAAAAATTTTCTTTCTTTTAATATGGCTTATACATACCGTATACCTTCTAGTAGTGGCCTGTCTCTTATTGACACCCATTTCTAATAAATGCCGGGTTTGAAAACATGTCACAACAAACAGATGCCGGTCTCCAACAGAAGCCGGTCTCCTTTAAGCGCCGGTCTGTAAACGCCGATCTGGCTTCCGCCCTCCTGCAGTAAATCATACGGCAAATACCCTTTTGTGTCAAAAATGCTTTGTCATCGGATGCTATCGAGGAAGGAAGAAAGTCAAAATGTCCATTCCGTCTGAGAAGGGAATAAGAGCCGGTCTCTTTTGAACGCCGGGCCGGCCAAAAATTTTTTTGAATAAATGCCGGGGCTACTATTGGAAGATGTATGGTAATACTTGCATGTAGATTGAGAAATTGAAATTTGTTTAAATGGTCCAAGGTGTGTGCTTTATTTCTCAGGCCACATTTTGAGGTTGGCTGTGCCACAAATAACTGCAGTCTTGTAGCGGGGGATATCCAAATGTGTCCTAGGTTAAAATGGAGTGAAGCCTGCTCAACAGACCAGGCATGAAAAGACCACTGCTGCCTCATACAGTAATTGGACCTTACTTTAGCATGTGCCTTATAAATGTTTAGGTAAAACTTGGAAATGGCCACGCCCATTAACATGGGCGTGGCCATTTATTCCACTGCTGGGTGTGAATTGACACTCGAGGAGGTGTCTGCTTATGATTGGCTCTCCTAAGATCCCTGTTAATTCCAGGTATGAACAGAGCCTTTGTTGTGATCACATGATCCTCACACCATGTTGTATGAGTTGAGCATTCCTCACATTTGATACACACATCATGAATAACTTAGCACATCACCCCACACTATTCACGTCCGCTCACATGCCACAGTGCAAGCACAGATGTGTGCGTTGTGCAAGGCACGCCTTTAGTTCTAAATATAGTTGAGTGTTATTCATGTCTACGTTATGTTGGTGTGCAAAAATTAAGTTTGTCTCCACAAAATAGTGCTGCCTTTAGCAAAAGGTTTGCATGCATTTAAAATTATTGGCAGCACAGACGCAATTAGGACTAATTATTTTGACGTCAGTCAGGGTTTTCCACTGCGTGAGAGGTTGGTCATGTCGAGCTGTGCTGTGAACAACTGCAGTCACAAAGTGCTAATGAAGCCCCACTAACTCTTCACCGTCAGAAAACTGTAAACTCATTGAACTCCAAACACACACAGAAACATGTGACAAAAAACCCACAGTCCACTCCCCCCTCAGATTATTTTGGACATTTATGGAAAAATAAACACTGCTGACTAGATTAAACTTGATTAACTCAGTTATTTCCAATACTTTGCAAGGCGCAGTGTCTTTATTTATAATGACAGTGAATACGATGGCGTGTCTAATCTGATTTCTGAGAGGAAACCATGACCGATGTGTTAAAGTGACGGGTTACTGGAGTTACTGTGCCATGTGAGAGGATGTGAACAGTGTGAACTCATGTTTTATTCATGATTCGCGTGTCAATGTAATCGCGCCCGTCTTGTGCTATGTGGTGTGACGTTAATATCTCTCGTCCAGTAAAATAGTTGAGTTGTCTGCAGTGTTTGTTAAGGATGTTTGTTAATGATTGGACGAAGGGCTTATGAATGTGATGAATGAACGAAGAAAAAGCTTTAATTCATGATTAGAGGTCATTGTTGGGGTTTTATACAAGTCTCAAGATGAATATACAGTGTATGTGGTTGTGCTGTGTTCCAGCTGCAGCTCCAACTCTGTCTCAGTAGAAACATTTCACAACTAATCTGTCATTTTGCAGCTGTGCCACTAAAATATTCTGTTACTTTTCAGACTTTTTGTTGTTTTAAAAGCGTAAAAATACAATCATAGTCCGTTTACAGATGGAGCCACAGTGAATATGATACATAAGTTTTATGTGAGGACTCATTTTAAATCTCAAAGCAGTATCAGTGGTATTGTCTTGTTTGCTGGTGTTGTTGTGGAGGTATTTTATAACCGCGTTAATAGCTTGGTAATTGCTGCCACCGTGTCGAATCTAATGTCTTAATGTAAAAATTTAGTGTTTGAATGTGTTTCATTTCTGGTCTGTTTTAGAGCAATCGAGTGGCCAGAGATCACGCCCTCACAGAGAGTGACACCGAGCAGTTGAGACAGCTGAGTAACAGAGACCCTCTATCAGAAATCACTGAGCAGGAGAAAGACTTTCTCTGGAGACACAGGTACCCTCTCAACCAGCAAATATGGCACTACGATGGTTTACTACATACTGTATTTACGGCCAGTGCTTCCATTGCTACATTTAAATGTAGAGTACTCTAAAGCCCCTTTTACATTTATTAGTACCAACTGGGATTGACTCGCCACGGTTTGCCACATTTCTCAGGATTATACATTAGGTCACCTGGTACCAGGGGTTGTAAAGCAATACAAGCAGGCACTAAAATGTGCTGTCATTAGGTTGCTTGCGACCAATTAGCTGGTCAGTTGCGTCACTCGATGAGTCATGAGAGTACCTCATTCAAGAAAATCAAAACTGTAATTTTTGAAACCCAGCAACGAGGGAAATGGCTACAAAGTCTGACGAAAAGCCACAGACCGAGCAGCAGGTATGTTTTTGACTCCATATCCACCTTTGTTGTAGCCTTCGTCACAGAACGCTCTTCCACATTGCTATAATGACAACCACACACATTAGGTGGGTACTCAGTTGTATTGGAAAACCAGTTGATCCAAGGCGAGTTGTCGCAAGCCATGGTGAGTCGTTCTGAGTGGGTACTAATGGAAAAGGGGCTTAAATGTAAAACAAAGCTGGTTTTGAATTAAACTCCAGTCCGATGTTTTTCAAACAGGCACTACTGCATGAACATCCCAGAGATCCTTCCCAAGATCCTTCTCGCTGTCAAGTGGAACTCCAGAGATGAAGTAGCACAGGTAACCTCCTGCCACTTTCTACAGGATTGTCTATTTCATCTCAGACAAAGAATAACCAAGGATGTTTAGAGTTTATGTATCGATTGAAACTGCTTTTGAAGATGGTCAGTTAGATTGTACAAAGCATTTTTTTGTATAATAACCAACTAACTGTGTTACTAATGAACATGGCTTCATTATTCTTGGTTTGCCTGTTTCCAGATGTACTGTCTGTTGAAGGAGTGGCCGTCTATCCGTCCTGAGCAGGCCATGGAGCTGCTGGACTGTAACTATCCAGACCCCATGGTCAGGCACTTTGCTGTACGTTGCCTTGACAAATACCTGACTGATGACAAATTGTCCCAGTACTTAATCCAGCTTGTACAGGTAGGTCCAGTCAAGTGTTGGATCAGTTAAATTTTGAGAGCTGATAAATGGAAAAACTGGGGTAAAAAGGAATCTCATTACTTGAGTTCCTTCTTTCAGCCTGTGTGTTTTTGTTCGTCCTGTTATTCTTTGCTGAAGACTTTCTGGTCTGTAATGCCTCGGGTTGTATTTGGTGTTCAGTGCACAGAGACCCCATGGTGGGAAGGTATCAAGGACTACTGCTTATTCTTTTCTTCCAATCTTTCCTCTCTTCTAGGTCTTAAAATATGAGCAGTATCTTGACAATCCCCTGGCCCGTTTTCTCCTCAAAAAGGCCCTGACCAATCAAAGAATAGGACATTTCTTCTTCTGGCATCTCAAGTGAGACTACTGCTTGTTTTTGTTACATGTATCTCCCTCCAGAAGGCTTAAAAACTAATCTTTCCTCTCTGCTTCTCTTATTTTTCTCTACGTGGCTTTCTCGCAGGTCAGAAATGCACAATAAAACAGTGAGCCAGAGGTTTGGGCTGCTGTTAGAGGCTTACTGCCGCGCTTGTGGCATGTACCTAAAACACCTGAGCAGGCAAGTAGAGGCCATGGAGAAGCTCATAAACCTCACCGACATCCTTAAACAGGAGAAGAAGGATGAGACGCAGAAGGTAGTAATTAGGACACCACTTGGATATATACTTGTTTTCTTTTACATGTCAAACTGCTGCTTACAGTATAAGAAACATGCTGTGGAGCTGGTTCTTCATCTGTGTACATTTTGGGTTTTTTTTTTTGTGGTTGTGCACGTGTCTCTTATGCAGGTCCAGATGCGGTTTCTTGTGGAACAGATGAAGAGGCCAGACTACATGGATGCCCTGCAGAACTTCACGTCTCCTCTAAACCCTGCACATCAACTTGGAAACTTGAGGTCAGAAGCAAGAGATTATTTTGTTTGTGTGCGTGCGTGTGTGTGTGTTGCTGTTCAGTAACTTGAATCTTTATGAATTTGTTTACAGGTTAGATGAATGCAGGATTATGTCGTCAGCAAAGAGGCCTTTGTGGCTGAACTGGGAAAATCCCGACATCATGTCTGAGATGCTCTTTCAGAACAATGAAATCATCTTCAAAAATGGAGATGGTAACACATTTAGCAACACTCAGAAATTTCCATTAATATGTTTTGAGAAAATTAGTGGAAAGCTTTAAAGGATTGCCTACACTTTTAGCTGTGTCTCTGTCCTCTTCCTTAGCTGTGTGAGAACGGCTCACTCTTTCTGGTTTGTTATATGAAGGCTGCAGCATGTTTGGATGATCCAGTCCTCAGTGTTGCTGATTAGAGCATGCAGAGTTTCTTGGCGAGCTTTGTCTATTATTATTGGAATAATTCCTCCTCATATTGTGTACTTGTTTCATTTGTAGGTATCCAAGGATGTAATTAACTGTCTCTATTGTGTGTGTGCGTGTGTGTTGTAGACTTGCGCCAGGACATGCTGACGTTGCAGATTATTAAGATCATGGAGAACATTTGGCAGAATCAGGGATTGGACCTACGGTACTACTTTCTCTCTCTCCTGTGTGTGTGTGTGTGTGTGTGTGTGTGTGTGTGTGTGTGTGTGTGTGTGTGAGAGCTGTGCCGGGCATCCATTTCACATGGTTCCCTGACGCAGGCAGAACACACACAGTCACGATCGCAGCATCGTCCCTTTAAAGACCCTCAAAAACAAACCTGAGTGAATCTTCAGCTCCCGCCTCGTCCCCTCCCGGGCTCTCGGACCACGTGTTGGATCCCTCAGGGACTGAGCGGGACCTCCAGCTTCTCTTCGGGTCCTCGGAGCGCGTTTGATTCGGTGTGTTAGACAGATCATGTGCTCGCAGCTGCGGAAGCTGCAGACAGATGGAAGGTGTTTTCCTGCCTGTTAGCAGCATGCTGCTGTCGTCAGTGTGATCACAAGCCCCTCCTCCCCACACACACACACACACACACACACACACACACACACATATTGAAGGCGTTTCCAGAAACTGAGGGGTGAGTAATGATTCTTTACAGATAAATTTAGAGACTTCTGGTTTATCTGATCGCGTTAATCAGCTTTTAGCAGAAGAGGAAGTAAAGAGTAATAACTGCTCTGAATGAATGGTTAGACGTCACAGCCCACAAAGATGTGTTTGTGTCACATGACAGCAGAAGTCCCTCGGCAGGTGAGTGCACACCTGAGCCCACACTCGAGCTCGGCCCAGCACTCGAACACGAACACAGCAACATCTGAGCCACGACGAAGCTGCTCTGAGGGAAAAGCAGACGCCGGCGTGCACGTCTGAAGCTTTGACAGAGAAGTCGGCAAACTCAGAAACGCAAAGACACTGTGGACGTGATACCTCGAGAACGCGGCGAGGATCTCAGACGAGACCGAATCTCAGTGACCTCGAGGTCAGAGGTCGAGTTTTCTGAAAATCGAGGAGGAGGAAATGTAGGATTTGGATCTGCTGGGAGGCCGAGGGTAACGGGACGGTGACGTCCTGACGCTGGTTCACAGTTTGCACACAGGTCGTGATGTTTAACCTCGCAAAGACACAAACAAGTACAACAGGTGTCATAAAGACGGGCGCTCACGGCTGTGCTTCCTGCTCTGCAGCTCGCTGCTTCAGGTTTGTCCCTGCAGGAAGTGTGTGCTGGATGCAGGTGTGTAGGAGGACGCCACGCGCTGTGATGAGTATCTGCACGGCGAATCACGGTTTCCCACACTGTAGAAAACTCTGCAAAACCACACAACAGTGCGTCGTGTGAATGAACATCTCACACAGATGCAGGAGGCTACAGGTGCACAGACCCCTGACACAGGGAGACTATGCTAACAGGATGTGATGTCACAACATGTCCCAGACACATTTCTTTGTTATGGAAAACAAATGAAACTCCCCATGAACAACAGCAGTGGTGATTTCTAGAACGCTTCTAGAACGCTGAAAATATGAAGAGACCCTTATGCAGGAAAAGGTAAACCAGGAATGACGGAGTGTGTCGTACGCACAGAGAGACACTGAGTGATGGTCTGCTCGTAGCGATGGTGTCAAAATGTTTATCACAAGCATTTAAACCTTTTTCTGTTCGCGCGCAAAGTGAATCCGAAATCCAGCTGAATTTAAAACTCTGCAGTTACGAGGACACTGAGAAAATCACGAACATCATGAAGGCGACAGTGCAACCAAGAGCCTCTGTGATGGGCCGAGCAGTGGAGCAACATCAGGACAGGTTCAAGTTCTTGGGCCCATAAAAGAGGCCACAGGAACAGAGGTCTGCTCAAATAGTGACTGATCAGCCCAAAGCCACACAAAGGGGTACACCACAGAAACCATTCCCCCCATGATCCAGAGTTGTGGTATGACCCAATTTGCAGGTCTCCATATAGGCTCCGCCCCCTTTCCACCTCTTTGCTCATCAAACAGAGGACTGGGACAGATCAGACAGAACAGAAGAGTGACAGGACACCAGGACACCAGGACACCAGGACCAAAGGCCTGACCTGTGAGGTGTGTAAACCTGACACAGAGCTGAGAAACATAGAGCTGCTACATGCCGACAGATCCAGAGTCAATAGATGGACACAGATATGCATTATTGTTTATTTTTTGTATATTTTCTCAAAAACAAAAGTGAATGCGACACTGTTTGATACATCGGGGAGATGTATGCGTATTGAGAGCGCCTGTTCTGGGCGTATTCAGACAGCAGCTCCTGTGAGAAGCAGGAGCTCGAACAACCGGACAGGACAGACACCTGACTCTGCTGACTGGGCGGATGCCTAATCTATCCAGGATGCAAACGTTTGGGTGTGAGTGTCATGGAAAAGGCAAAGCTGGACTGTAGATGTACAACAAAAACAGGCCAGCATACATGGTTTATTTCCCAGACAGCGCTGAAGTGCAAAGGTTTAGGCAGGTTAAGCTTGTGACCAAAAACAGTGAGGAGAGCACACCTGAGGACGAGGACACACAGGTGAGGGACAGGTTAAAGGTGAACTGGGAACGTCCCAGTACCAGTTCACAGGAACCAAGTTCACAGGAACCAGGTACTGACAATCAACCAGAAGTGAAGCGTCAGAAACCTCCAGGAGGCGTCCTTCTAGAACAAGGAAGAAACCAGATGGTCTAAATGAAGACGGTGATGTGCTGAGCAACATCGACGTTACTGACTGATCTGTAACTCACGTCTGTGACTCTCAGTCAAGTAAAGTCATCCAGCTGTAAAGCAGCTCCTTAAAGGAGAACGCCACCGTTTCCCCAACTAGCTTACATGAGGGTAAGAAAGCAGTGGGGGGGGAGTGTAAAGAAAAACAATGGAGGTGGATCAGAAAAATATAAAGCACGGCACAGAGCTAAAGGCTACATCCAAAGGTTTGGAGGAGACCATGAGGAAACGTTTCCTCCGACTGCTAACCTGACAAGTACACGAGTATCGACGCAGTGCACAAGAACAGCTGATTGTGCAGCAGATGGATGGAAGCGCTGCACACTTGCATGCACCAATAGACTCTGACGCTTACGTTGAGCCGCCAGAAGGCTGTGAAGTAAAAGAAAAACGGAAAAGTTGCTTTATGGGCTGAAACAGTGGTCACATGATAGAGAACGGCTTCATGCAGACTTCCTGCACATCGTTGTGTTTACACAAGGAAACGGGAAAAGACACAAAACACACAAACAGGAGGGAGAAGTCGACACGAACTGGGAACAAATGTGAACAAACTACAGCATTAATTTTGTGTTTAGAGTCAATCGATAAAGATCAAATATTTATTTAATGCTTGTTCTGCTTTGCCAGCGCAGCTCTCAAAGAAGTCACTAGATGGCGCTGTGCGCTCGGGATAACCGGCTGCAGATGAGCAGCAGCAGCAGGTGGGTGTCGAAGCAGCACGGCGCCCTGCTGAGGGCGATGTGACTCAGTGGGGACGGTTTGATGCGTCGCACTGGAGGAAAGTGGGTCACACGCTGTAACGCGGCCAACGCTGCAGGAAGCGTAGCTGCTGATCAGACACGGAGCAGGTTTGCTGTGTCTGCAGCGCTGATGCGGCTCATCGGTGATGACCTCAGGCCTGAACCTGAAGTTTGGACCACACGAGAATCAGAATACGTCATTTACTCACGTGCTCTGATGACCCGGGGTCGGTTCAGCAGCTACAAGGTGACCCCAAACCTGACCGAGCGGCAGCTGAGCCACGTCTTCAGTATGTTAGAGAAACCCGAGACATCCCGGGATTACAGCTAAAGGACGTCTTTGATTTCAGAGTCTGTTTCACCAGCATGAACATCCCAAAGCAGAGCATGGCTGCAAACAGGGAGCTGCAGTTTCCAGCAGGGTCATTAAAGTCCTCAGACTCTGCTGCTGAGTGGACTCCTGTGGGATCAGGTCTGCCGTCGGGATCGGAGGTTTCGTGTCGGCTCTGCAGAGATATGTGGACCACATGAACGTGTACAAAGGGCTGATCTGACCCACGAGCCGGGAGTTTGTGCTTTTCTGATACTTGAAAAAGTTTATCAGAGCTGCAGGTTCAGCTGTAAACACACACGGTGTGTAAACACTGTGTGTGTTTACCCTGAAGTAACTCCCTTAGTGATGACTACAAACAGCCGTCATCAATAAATCACTGATATTATCAATAAAAATGTTGTTATTTGTACAGCTGTTTTCCTGCATATCTAAATGTCACCAATACCACTTTTTGAGCTCCAGATGATTGATGATTGATCAGCAACAGATATCAGAACCTTCAGGGCAGCGAGCGATGCTCGAGGTGACCATGACATCGCCGCCACAACCTGTAAACTGCGGCTACAAAGGTGGCGTTCCCCACGGTGTTCAACGAGCTGCTTGTTTCTGAGAACGATTTTACTGAACTTACATCAAAACTTTCCAAATCTCACAAAGTCACAAAGTTTTGTGTCGAACTGAAGCGTGATTATGACCTCCGAGCCTGAGAGGAGGTCAGAATACAACCTCTGTGGCGTCCCCTGTCCTCCGCTGTCCTCCGCGCCGCTGTCCTACATGCCCCTGTCCTCCACGCCCCTGTCCTACATGCCCCTGTCCTACACGCCGCTGTCCTCCATGCCCCTGTCCTCCGCGCCCCTGTCCTCCGCGCCCCTGTCCTCCACGCCCCTGTCCTCCGCGCCCCTGTCCTCCACGCCCCTGTCCTCTGCGCCCCTGTCCTACATGCCGCTGTCCTCCGCGCCCCTGTCCTCCGCGCCCCTGTCCTCCACGCCCCTGTCCTCCGCGCCCCTGTCCTCCACGCCCCTGTCCTCCGCGCCCCTGTCCTCCGCGCCCCTGTCCTCCGCGCCCCTGTCCTCTGCGCCCCTGTCCTCCGCGCCCCTGTCCTCTGCGCCCCTGTCCTCCAC
>VURO01034889.1:11155-34001 GCA_015108175.1 Pelvicachromis taeniatus | reverse complement strand
TCGGGGGTTTTTTTTTTTTTTTTTTTTTTTTTTTTTTTTGTTCTTGTTTTGTTTGTTATTGAAGGAGCCTCGTGTGTTTGTGTGGGACTGCATGCCAGAGGGACTGTAGGTTGTCTGATGTGTTCAAGGAACCAAGGCCAGTGCTGTTATTGAGAGATTGTCAATTAGTCAGGCACATTAGTGGCCGATCAGTTACTCATACAGTGTTGCCATGAGCGAGCGTGTTTCCTCCTTTTAAAGGCAACAAGAAAGGGATGAGCTGATGTGAGAATCCAAACTATTAATCAGGACTTCTGTCAGTTTTCTGTCCCTCCTATTATTTCTTTTCCCCCCTGTCTTCGCCTTGCCTCCACCTATCTCCATTATTACCACCCCCCCCCTCTATTTTTGTCATTTTCTCTTTGTTTCCCATCTCTCCTCCGTCTCTCCCTCCCTCCTTGTCTGTCCATCTTGATTATTCTCTTCCCTGTCATCACCCCCCCCCACCCCCACCCCTTCTCCCACCACCACGCCGATCGCCTCTCGCTTTCTCTCCATCTCTCCACTTTTATGCCCTTCCTCTCGTCCCTCCATCTTTACTCAAACCTGTAAAAGGGTATTGAGCTTCTCTTTCCATCAGAAGCAATTCAATTAGGTCTTTGCCTTACGAGAGTTTTTTTTTTTTTTTTTTTTTTTTTTTTCTCTTACTATCCAAATGGGCTTTGGCTGCTGCTGCTGCCTCTGCAACTGCTCCAAATTCTTTCAAGGGAAAGGATGTTGGATGCAGCTATATATGCATTCATTCTAGCTCGTTGTCAAGGTCTCCCCCCTTCCTAAAAGGCAATCTTTTCACTCTAATGGATAGATTTGTTTGGATGTAAGAAGGGCGAATAGACAGGAGAGTTTGTAAATGGACTTTTTTCAGTCTCTCTGAGTATTATACGCATAGTATTCATGCTTGAAAGTATCATACACGGAGGTCAGAAAGTGGAGTATTCTAGGATTGCTGTCAGACGCAGAGCTTGAATTTTGTCCTGGAAAAGAAACAAAAACCATCACTTTCATCTTGATTCCCCTGGTTTGTTTAGTTCACAGAAAGAGAGTTTAAAACATCAACTCTGTATTTACTTTTTGTTCAAGACTTTGTTCTACATTTTGCTCTCTCTGTCTTTTTTTTTTTTCGTGCCCCTCTTTGCCTGCAGAGACTGCTGGTATCCAACTGTCTGTGTGTGTTGACTGTACCAGCCATCATGCTGCGACACACACTTACACACAGGCACACACGGGGTTGTCTCCCCCACCACCCATCTCAGACAGACACAGGCCCAGCATGACATCTAAACAGCACCGAGGGCACTGCGTTGGGGAGCATCAACATGCACGATTCCACCATTGGCTGTGCTCAGACACACATACGCACACACACACACATGCACACTTACTCATGTGTGTGTGCATTCTGCATACATGTGCAGGAGGCATTAATGCACAATCGCATTGCACAGTGCATCCAAACTTGCTCGCATACACACACTCTTACAGCCATTATTAGATCACCCTATTTGAAGATTAGAGGCAACTCTGAAAACAAAGCATCTTCAAAGGCTGAGTGGGGGAGAGAGACATGGAAGGAGGGAAGGGAGGAGTGGGCGGGTGTTGCTGGAAGAGGAGGGGAGAGCATGCCAATAGAGCAAAGGGAATGAAGGAAGGAGAGAGGGGGGAAGGAATCTCAGATGTGTTGTGATGCCCCAGTTGCCGAATTGGCTCTTCCGCCACTTATTTACCCTGATTGGTCGCTCTGTTTTATCCTCTGTTGACTCTGCGGTGTCTTCACTCCTACCTAATAACGGGCCTATTACTGGCTGAAAGTGCCACTGTTTGACAGCCCTGAACACACTTGGGTGCTTATTCCCACTTAAGCTGCACGGTTGCGTGGAGGTCCCGCTCACGGGGGCTCTTGTAGAACTGAGGTTTGAGGTCAAGTTTGTGCTACTGCGTTTAATGATTCGATTGTGCCTGTGTGCTCTGTGGGTTTGCCGGTGTGGAGGATGTGCGCAGCAGGGCTGCTTTTGATGAAATTAGTAGAATATATAATGATTTATGGTTAGCAATCACTTTCAAACTAGCTTTATTGAGCATAAATCATTCAGACTTGAAAATCATTTGCCCTTTAATGGACCCACACAGAACAAAGCAATTTAAAAAGACAAAAAGAGAGAAAAACCTAACAACATGTTAACATTTCTTTCTGTTTCTTGCTCTTGGTGACTTCTAGTGCCAAGTATGTATTTATATGTATATTTATAATTCTACTTTTATTTTATTTCTCTAACAAGCAGTAGAAATGCTAGAAATGCTCGTTTGCAGTAACGGTGTATCTTCAGCGATACGGATGAAGCTGCAATATAAATTTTTTTTTGCCATCATTGGGTGAAAATTCCATTATAACCTTTCAGCCTATTGTAATTCAGGCTGTCTACGAAGGCTTGTGCAAATCTTCTTGCCTTTGTTTTCAGTGCTTTTGATGATGTGATGGGTAAGGTTTGGCAAATCATGTCTTTTCATAGAAAGGGCAGTCTTACTTTTTTTCTTTTCTTTTTTTTTTTAACTAAACAAAGTCATATGCTTGGATTCTTAGATTGAATCCAAGCTGTGTGTAGCTAAATTTAGTTTTCTTATTTATTGCACTTCATTCGTGTTCTTATAGTGGTGATGATGACATTTTTTTTTTGGTCAGCCCTTTCTTCAAATGGTACAAAACTAAATTGACAAAGAAGACAGGGAGGAAAAAAGTAAAAGATTCAGTTCTTTAATAAATAAACATCAAAAATTCTTGCAGTAATTCTTACAATATACAAACCCTATTCGTAGAAGTACATAGAGCTACAAACAGTTGCTGTTGGTCCGACAAATGGTTCATGTAATTTTCCTGTAATCAATAAGGTGTATCGTGGTCGGGTGTGTAGGTGGATTTGTCATTTAAACACAGAAGAAGAATTTAAAGAGCTCGTGGGCTGTGGTGGTGCATCTGTGTCAGTCTTATCTTAATGCAGTGTTTGAAACATGTGTACATACTCGGGTGCTACAAAGGGTTTATGACAGATTTGGTCAATTCTGTGTTTGCTATTTGTTCTCGATTTCTGCCTCCGTCACCTCTCAGAATAGAGTCCATTCTTGTTCTTTTCCTGGACTACCAACAACATGCAAAAATTGAGAAGTAACTAATCATAATTTTCAGCGTGGATTTTCTAATTACTAATTACAAATTTGCGACTTGTAACTGATTAGTCATTTTTCCAAAAAAAAGTCATTAAAATGTCAAAAGATATAATTTTAATAAATGTACAACAGAAAAATATTTGCCAAACTAATGTATAGCAATACTAATACATTGTAAAATATATATGCATAATTATTTACAGTAGTAAATATTGATTTTATTTACCAATTTAAAGTGTTTAGCATTGTAAATGATAATCATTGTCATTTTTTTTTAAAGAACTACAGAGCTATTAATAATAACAGGCATCTCAAATAATAGAGCCTGCTAAATAAGAAATCAGAATAGGTGTGTGTGTGCGTGTGTGTGACTTTATATCATATGCTATGATCAGTCCACAAAAACCTTTAAAATAATCCTCTAACAATAACACAGCCAATGAAGCGTTATTGAAATTGGCATTGTGTTTATTGTTCTTGGTTTGGAGTCCAATAATTGATTTTTGATTTATACTGGTGTAGAGACCATCACAATAATCCATCCGCAAGGGAAATAAAAGGATGATTGATAGTTTGTGCCATCAAAAATCATTACTGAGCATATCTTGGCGACATTCCTCAGATGGTCGTAACGTAACTGGATCATTAGTGTGTTTCTCGTAAGAGAGGCTAGTGTGAAAGAGCAGATCCAGCCTTCTGGTATTTACATTTAAAAAAGTACTTGGTTAGGGACAAAGCAAAGACCGGATGCCATGATAAGAGCAGCTACATTTTAAAAGAACTACTGACGTCCATTTCTTAACATCGGTAGGCTTTGCGGGATGATACTGCTGCATGTCATTAGCGTAGCAGTTGAATAAAATGGGAGGCAAGCCTCCCGGTCTGTTGTTGTGTTCATTTTTTTTTCTTCCTTCACTGCCCTTTAAAGGTTTTAAGTTTTTATATTTCATACACTCCTATGGGTTTTTAACATCTTCATGAATAAGCGCTTTTGATAGTTTTGCTGTGTGTCTGTTAAATTATTCAATTTTATTGCTCTTTGCAGTTGCACAATTGCCTCTGTTCCTCAGTGCCCAGTCCGGTGAAGGCTCCATCATTGACTTGGGTTTTACTGACTTGTCCAGACCCATAAGGTAAATGAGGAGTTGCATATCCAAGTCTGCATGTTTAGAATTCTTATGGCGTCTTCTGTGGCTCCTTTAATGTCATTCAAGGTAATGTCATTGGGTCTTCTTACATTAAACAAAGACTTCATATTTTGCAAGCCTGCCTTACATTGAGAGGAAGCATGAAAAACATGGGGATATCCAGAGAGAGATTATCATATGAAGACGGACTGTTAGTAGCATTATAGTAAATGGAGGTGCTTTTTTTTTCTGCTTTTTTTTTTTTTCTTAGCTTAATCCATTAGCCTAATATGCATTTATTCTGACAGCTTTTGTTCAGTGTGCCTTTTGTGAGTCCTGCCACGCTATGAGGCTGCAACATATTACAGAAGTATCCCTTTAAGGCTTTCATAGTGATCCCACCTTGGAGGGTCAGCACACCTCTGTGAGGTCTCACTTCTCAGGGTTGGGGACAAAATCTATTCTTGTTGTTGGCCTTTTCTTTGACTAGCTGAACTTTTGTGCTTGCAGTGAGTGCTCTGCTATACTGTGTTGAGATTAATGTGTACTCCCAGCCAGTGATGTGTACCTATGACCTGGTTATATGTAATCTTGAGACAGGTTATATGGATATGTAAGAGGAAGTGCTTTGACGTGTTGCCTTTTTATTACTTGTGTACCAAAACCAATTTCACTATCTTGTTCGAGTACCATTTTCTAGAATATCTTTGAAGGCCTTCAGAGAGTGTGACTGAGCATCTTTGACATGTAGGTACAGAGGGTGAAAGTGCAGCAATCCAAGCAGAAAAAATGAAAGAACCAGCGTCTTAGAGAAATGGAGCCTGCAGGACGGCGTGTTTGTGGCCAGTGATGGTAAAACTGAGCCAATTCCCCAGCACTTGCTTTTGATGCTGCAAACATTGCGTGCGGTGGTGAATAAAGTCAAAAGCGAGAGATGCTCGCCGAATTATGTAACTCGACGTGGTGAAACCGGGCCTGGAAGACGACTCTTTGTTGCACAGAAAATCTAACTGTGTGTTGGACTGTGAGAGAAAGCCGAGTACAAAGGAGTAAAAGAGACGGCCGGCGCTCGCAGCGTTCTTTCGCTCTCGCCGACACACGATGTGCTTGTGTAATGGTAAACATTACCACTGCATCACCTGTGATTTTTTTTTTCCTTTCATGGCTTTTCCCCCTGCGAGATTGTCAGCATGCAGTCATTTTCTCTGCAAGTTTCTAGATTCACCGTGTGACTGTGCGTGGCGAGCGCTCAGCTGTAATTAGGACGGAGTCTTCTTTCGATTATCATAAACACATGTTGGTACCCTGTGGCGGAGACGCTACGAAGTGTGACTGCTGACCTTCTCTCCTCCCACGAGAACGAGAGAAAGTGTGAATGAGTGTTTGTGCGTTCGTGAGTTATCAGGGCTGAAAGGGAACTCTGCCTCTATTTTTATCTCTCCATTCTATTGAGTCGCTTTCTCTCTTTCGCTCCCTCGTTCTCATTGTCTCAGTCCTTACTGTACCCTCCTTCTCCTCTCCTTCCCTCTCTTCTTTCCTCACCCGTTTGGCCTTCCTTACCTGCGCTCATTTCTCGTCCCATCCGGCATGCCTGCATTTGCTCACTTTGTGTTTTCACTATTTTCCCCTCCCCTTATTGCTCTTGACCCACTCGCCCAATCCCCGGCACTCTCCAGCCCCTATTTCTCCTCTCATCCTCTCATCTCTGTCGCCCATCTACATTACAGTACTTCATCCCATTATCTGCCTCTTTTTCCCCCGTTTTTCTTTCTCATTTTCAGAGTGCCATCTCTTTGATTTAGGACTCCATTTTTATCAGAGAATTTGGAACAAGATGTGTTTTGGAGCTTTGCATCTCTCCCTCCCTACCACTCTGAAGTCCACTTACGAAGCAGGACCTGGGGCATCTGTGCTTTCAGACCCTCCTCTCTCTCTTTCTCACACACACACACACACACATATGCACACACACAGAAGCTGACAGGTTGACTGATGACAGGGTTGTGTTCTTATGATGCTGGGTTCACTTGAGTGATGGTGGCTGACTCTGTGTGACAGGACGGGAGAGAGAGAGCGAGGGGACGAGTAGTCCAAAGCCAGCTTAGCGAGCTATTGTGCATCATTATACGTGCGTGAGAGGAGCATGCTGGACTTATGCAAATATCGGTGATAGAATGTTTCTGATTTTGACCCCGGTGTGTGTTTGTGTGCGTGTGTTTTTTTTGTTGTTGTTTTTTTTAAATGCCCTTGTGGCCGAGCCAGAAATGCCGCAGGCGGCCGAATCTGGCACTGATTCTCTTCTTGTTCCCTTCAGAGGCGATGCCGCAACACACATGCGTACACTTTTACCCGTACACATTTACCCGTACACACACACACAAGACCAAGAGACACACTTTGATTTGCGCCATCTCGTTTGAAGTGCAAGACCCAGAGCCTGCCAGCTTATGATTAATATAAGCCCCCGCCCTCTGCCCTCTCTGCTGCGTGTGCACATGAACACACAAAGCCGTGCGGAGATGCATTTGTTGCTCTGTGCGCGTACCGCACACGCGGTCCTCTGCGTGGCACGCAGATCCCACCCTGCCCTCGCAGTGAGCGTCGGGGGCCAGCCTGCTGGCTAGATCTTTGAACTAGAGCTTTGACACCGTGCCATCACCGCAAGGGCATCTCTGGACCCCCTCCCCGCCCCCTCATCCCCTCCATCATCTTCGCCTTCTAGTCCTTCGCTCTTGTTACTTCCTCATCACTTTTTGAGATTGTCTCCTGCTGTCTGCTTGGCTGACCAGATCAAAAAAAAAAAAAAGTTGACCATCTCATTTCAGAGGATTTCCTGGCTGGAAAACGAATCTTTCTACAGCTTTTAGGATTTGTGATTGATCTGTGGAATAGCCAGAATGTCACCTTCTATTGTGGGAGGGGGTCAGGGCAGGTCTGCTTCTGGCTCGTGGTACTTGACATTAGCGTGACTGCTTGTGCCAGCTGATACTAATTATCTTTATGGTCTAATGCTTCAGAAAGTATTGACTTTCTTCTTCTTTTTCGGTTACTTAAAACAACCCATTTATTTATGTGATTGTCGATGAAGGGGACAGACAGGACCAGCAGTAATCTTCTCCATCCGTGACTGACAGACGCTCGTGGTTGGATACATATATGAAATATGTATTTTAAAGCCATGTTTTTATTTTGAGTGCTCAAATGCAACTGCATACTGATGAGAAACAATTTATTCCCTTTTTTTTGATGAATTTAAATTCACGTACAGAGATCAAGCGCAGCAGAGCAGCTTTTCTACCCGAAGCACAAAGTGCACCGCACCTGCTACTTAGCTAGAAACACATTCAATCACTCAAACTTCCTGAATCAATAACATTGTTCTTTACTTGCTCTGAGTTGTGAGACAAGTGCTCAGGGGGCTGTCTGCGAAGTCAAACACGGAAAAAAAAGATCATACAAAAATGTTGAGTAATCTGACTTTTGCTGCAGAACACAGTGTCATCAGAAGCTGTTGAAGTATAACCTCCTGGCTTTAGTGCAATCAGCTAATAATTTCCTTGTTGGCTGTTATTTCCGAATAAGATGACATTCAGCATCTGTGCCGCATCGTCCTCTTTTAATGAATTTGTGCTAATTTAATGACCTTAGAAGGCTTTAAACATTATTTTTGTATTATAAATTTCCTCTTGTACACCAAGGAAGCAAACAAGACAAACAAGAAAGGGGGAAAAAAAAAAACCCTGGTATGGATATCTGTGCATCTCTACTTAACAGTGATTGATTCAAACGACACGGTAACTCTATAAGATGGTCTCTTATTTGCTTCTCTCTTCCACCAGTTATTTTCCTTGTTAATCATTCTGCCACATTATCCTCTCCTTTCATTAGATCCCTTGCAATACAATGTAAGCCCAAGGTGATTATCATCCTTTTCATCCTTACCAACAAGCAAAAACCCGGAGTTATCCACGTATCCATGTTTTAAAAAGGCAAAAATGTGAACCTCACTACAATCAAAATATTTGCCTTTTCTCACCTTTTTTCCCCCGCTGATTGACTTTTATTAATCGACAGCTGTTGCTCCGTTACTACCGCATCTCACAAATTACTAATATGTACACCCGCGAAAATGTCAACGTCCCGCTAAGCCGTGTGTGACAATTACAGCAAGATATAAATTATCATTCGGTTTGATATGGGTGTCAGCTTTCGGGGCGGCGGGAAGACTGACAGGACTAGCTGCTGCTCAGCTCTGAACGTTGGGACATTCTGATTAAGCCGTCTAAAATATTAAAGTGAAGCACTTTGAAGTATTACTCTGGAACTCTGACTATTGCTTACTACCATCTACTACTCGGTTGCTATCTAGCTACAATGTAGTGTGGGTTGTTAAATGATGCAGGAAGCTAACTGAAAGGCTTATTGAGACTGACAGGCTGTTGTCTCTGCTGCCTTTTGCAAACAGCAAAAAGACTTGAACCTCGCCGACTTTATAAACAATACAGCATGCTTTTTGACTCTCTTTAAACGCGGTCGATGCGACGCGCAGGCAACAGCTCGGCTAAGTCACACAACACATAATTAAACGGCTTATAAAACCTCAAAACGACAGTGATTTTGGGTTTTTTTGGAGAAGATTATTGGGTAAATTTTCCCTTCACTGCTGCACGCGTCCCAGCCAAGTAAGCAGAAAATAACCAGAGTATCGATTTGCCTTTAATGACGCCCCGATAGCCTGTAAATGATATAACAAGAGAGGAGAAATCCTATGCAAGAGACTTGCTTCGGCATCGGTGGGATCAAATCGGCGCCCATCAGCGAGCCTGCATTATTGATGCCTCTGTTTACATGATGAGACCTTCTGTCAGGTAGCAGGGCTTTATAGTGGTGCATCTGTCGTCCACATCCTCATTATATATATTTGCGTCTCAACTTTTTTTTCTTTTCTTTTTTTCCCCCCCTCCTTCTGTGTGCTCCCCCTCTGGATTTATATGGGAAATTTGTGGAGGAGCTGTGATTGGACTCCGTCTACAAAGGCCTCTCATCAAGCTTAGTGCAGGCTCTCCTCTCTGTTGGAGCCTGTTATGGATGCCTACATATTTAAGACACAGGGTTGATCTGTGAGATGAGCTTTGCTGGGAGTTGGTGAAGTATGGTGGAAGGAGAAGGCTTAATTATTTGGAGGGAAATGTGGTGTCTCTGCCCTTCTATCGCCTCCTCTATCGCTCCCCTCTCTCCCTGTATCTCTTTGTATGTTTCATTTTCTTTCTTCCTCTCACTGCCACTCAGCAGGGCGCCATTAGCCATTCAGCGCAGAGAGGCCTTGAGGAATTGAAAGTGACAGAGCAGAAAAAGAATAGAAAAACTGAAACGGGAAAGGAGACAGGGGACTTGGGAGAAGGAGGGGGAGGAGGAGAGAGAGGGGTGAGGGCAAGAGGGGATGGAGTGAGGTGTTAGGTGGGAGCAAACCAGGCAGGACACAGTGCCACATTGGGAGATGGGGGGGTTAGGGATTAAGCAAGAAAATGAACACATTTCCATGGAGATGAAGAGAGAAATCAGAGGAATGAAAGGATGCAAGGGAAGGAATTATGGACAAGACAGGAACGGAATTTGAAAGCTGGCTGAAAAAGAGCATGGAGACAGTGTGGTGCAAGCATGCATGCATGCATGCACTGAGTACGCTAATTATGGAATTTTTGAATTATGAATGAGATTAATTGCATAGGCAGATGTGAATTTATTCACATTTTCTTTCTCTTAATTTACCCCAGACACTTTTAAATGGTAATGGCTTTTTTTCTGACAAAAGCACACCTTTTTTTTTTTGCTTACTTTTCCTGTCTTTTCCTTTTTTTTTTGTCTTCTCGCTGTTATTTCACCACTGTTCTTGCTGGGGCGATGAGGCGTCTGTTGAATAAGTACTACTTAGTTCCATCACCACAACTTGGCACGATAAATTGGACTGTGAAATGACTTGCAGTCCCGCCATTATACGTCTTTGACACACATACGCACACGCACGCTCACGTGCTATCGTCATTAGCTTGCTAATGTCTAGGGTGCTTAGCATGACTTACGAGCCATTTGGATGAACTGCGGAGATGATTTGCTCTCTTTATGGGATGTTTGTGCTGTGCTATTTTTTGCTGCGATTTGCATTTTGCATTTCCTGCTGTCTGACAGAAATATAAATGTGTTCTCCCCTCAGGTCCTGGCAACATGGAGACTGTATCTCTTTGCTGTCAAAGTGCCCACCAAGGTAAATGTTCCTCCGCTCTCAGTGGAATTTTATGGCTTTCACTTGCCAGCCTTGATCTCATGGTAATTCGCACGAAATGTGACGAAAAAAAAAAAAAAATCAAAGGCTTTTCAGAGCAGGAGAAAAGAGATAACGATGATGACTGCAGTGATGATGTTATAGGATGATGGTAGTAATGATGACAATTACAATGTAGACGACGAGGGGCAGGTGGGATAAAGCTAAAGCAGCAGTTTGAGGATGTAAATATAGTTCTTAGCTTGCAGCCAGTAGCTAAGATGCGGCTGGTCACCTTCGCTACTGGCTCTTTCAAACATAGGTGCATCTTTTATATACAGTCTAACTTCTGGGTCACGAAAGAGAAGTCACAACCTGTCTCCTTGAGGTGCATCATTGGGTCAAAGTCTGTGGGGAAAACAGCCCCACTTCTCACTTCCTTAATGATCTCAGCAAACACTTTTCTTAGGATTTCTTCATCTTTCAAGTGTCAGTTGTCCCCACTGGAGTAAAGCAGAGAATAAAATGGAGTATACTTCGGGGCACATTCAACTTGAGGTTTCAAGTTGGTAGATTAATAACCAGTCGGTGATGTCCTGGTGGCGCTAATCATCTTTTATCTACAGTTTATGTTTTGGACACCTTGACTGGTTAAAGTAGAAGGACTGTGTTGCCTTTTAACAGGGCCAGGTTAGCCATTTGTCCTGGCTTCCACTGTTTGTGCAAAAGCTAACATAAGGCATATTTTTTTCTTTTTGCTGATACACTGTATATTAAGGTGGACGCAGTCACCATGATGCCACCAATTAGTTCTAAGTAAGCCCATAAATAAAAATTTTGGTCAGCCATCTTTGCGGTTTTGAAAGTGGATGAATTAGAAATCCAGCTGTATTATGCAACCATTCATTAGTGACTTATAGGAGAACCCTAAATGAAAACCCAATTTATTATCTTTATTACTCTGAATGGGACCAAAATCTAATTTAAAATAAATTAGGATGTCTCCAATAAGACTTAAAACTCATCTGGAAAGTGTTTATTGATGTCATAAACTCAAAGAGAAATAGGGGTTGTTTCAGTTTCTATACTATCCAACTGCTTTTTATGCGTCCTGCTGGCCATTAGAAATAATGCAGTGGACTTTTACATTGGCTTCACGTTTTTTGTTTGTTTTTGTTTTTTCTCCCAAAAATGGCTTCCATCTTTGATATACAGTCTGTGATATCACTTCAGACATGGCCGTAGCATCAGTGTTTTTGTCTAACTCTCATCTAGCATGATTATAAATACATATCTTAAAATGATTTGGTTTTTTTTCTATTAGCCTGTATTAGTAGTGATCTCATTTAAAATTATATTTGTTTGGCCATAATTATTTTCTGTCATCACAGCACTGTACACACGAGAAATGATGAGCAGTGAATTGATCAGAAGGGCTGTAAGCAAGTCAACAAATCATCAGGGAGATGACTCTCTCTCACAGGCACAGCTGTAGGAAGAATCTGGGGCAGAGATTAGGCTGCTGACCAGCTGACTTGCAGTGGAAACATTTTTCTACAGGACAAACATAACAGAAATTTCCAATAGATGGTATTTAGTCTGAATTTTAGAGTAGCTCTATTGAATTGCCGCCAAAGTCGATCAAGATAACAGTTCAGGCTAGATTGGAAAGCATCCACATTGTTGTCAATAAGCCCTTTCTCCAGATTTGCACGTCTAACCACTACTCATAGGTGGTGAGTGAGAACGAACAGTTTCAGATGTAATTTTACTGGTCAGCCTGTGTTTTCTCTGAAGTTTTGGAAGCTTTATCTTTATGCGTGTGTGTGCGTGTGTGTGTGCGTGCTTTTGAGCAAATTGGCATCATCAGAGTGCATCTGAGAATCTTCTTTGGTCTGTACAATATTTTTTGAACAAAACAAATGTTGTTCACAGCAAAGATGAGGTTAGGTAGCACAAGGAATTTGTGTGAGCTTGTGATGCATCTTTGCTTTTCTCAGGTCGAGGTCACCTTCAACTTTTTGGAAATCAGAGCAATGAACACCTACCCAGAACACCAGGTGAGAGCAGCGCTTCCTGCCAACTATACGGTCGCAGCAGCGTTAACTCTCACAGGATTAAAACTGTCATTGTCAATGCAGGTAGTCATCGATACAGACAAGACCACCTACTCGCTGCGGCTGCAGACCCAGGAACAGCTGGATCACATGGTCAGCCACATCAACTATGCCCTCTCCCGAGTCTTCAACAACTCAATTTATGCGTAAGCAATGTCAAGCATCGCCATCCTCAAGTGAAGTACCGAGGCTTTCTGTTTTTGTGCTTTATGTGCTGAGCAGCAAAGGCAAGTTGTCCCACGTTAACAGACTTTGACAGTGTGTTGGCAAGTTGGCAGCTTCACTTTAAGACTGCTTTCCTCTTTAACAGCCAAAAATCATTCTTATCTCGCAGTAGTTTCCCTCCAACCCATTTCTGTGTCATTGTAGACTCTTACACCTAGCAATCACTGGGCTTAATTTGCCAGCTGACACTGAGTAGGCTGCTACCGCGAGGCATTGTTTCGTTTTCTCGCTGTTTACGTAGTACTTTCAGTTAGTAGATGCTGTCGACTCAACCCTGAAGCAAAAAGAAACACATTCTTATGCCGATGACAATCCTAGAGCGGGCACTGAAAGTCCTCTACGCTTTAATCTAAAACGGTAAAGCGCACAATGAAAGCCCAGACAGAGTGTCTGAAATTTTTGTCCCGCAGTCATTAGAATGTATGAGGAGGCAAGGAAGCCGCAGAGTTTGTTTCCCTCTCTCTTAGTTCTCATCTACAATTTCTGAGAGCACTGGGATTGACTGTGCTCCACTATTGACCTGCACAAGGCTATCTCTGCACTTTATCATCGTTCAGAATAGCTCTTTTCCATTAGAGCCGTGGCAGATGATTGCTTCCAGTGAGGACATTTAAAGAGAAATAAAGAAAGGGGGAGAGAACACAGGGAGGAACTTTGTGTTGTGGGCTTAATTGTGCAGTCCAGTAACTGATTGGTGCTGCTACCAAAAGTACACGATGCAGATAGTATCTAGAGTGCGCATACGCACGCTCTGGGGCGGATGATGATGATTGCAGAGATAAGGTAGGGATTAAGGTCACGGATGTTGTTGGGTGTTGTGTGTGTGATTTTGTTGACAAATGCGATTAAAGATGGTGTGTGTTGAATTCCACAGTGTAACGGTGTAATCCTATCAAAAAGCCAAAGCAGGTACAGCCGCAGTACTATGTGTGAACACAGTATTTGCTTTCTGATCCTCATCCATACACTTTTCTGCTTACTTGTTGTTTCTTTCTGATGCAAATAAGGCGGTGCTATAAGGTAGAAAAGGTGGATGAGCGACGTTTTGCAGGAGTTCATTTGAGGTCTCAGAGTTTAAGTCGAAGTCTCTTTTAATGTCCTATTTTCACTGGACGTTGTGTAAGGATGTATGTTTATTCATTATGATATCTACCAGGGTGTGAGCCTGCTGGCAATAAGGGTTATACTCATTCATTTGAACCTTGGTGCATCCTTGTGTCTTTGTATAGTCTCTTGAGCACTACAGTGCTCCACTTAAGCCCCTGGGAGTTCAATGTCTTGCTTAAGGACTCTTTAGCAACAGCACCAAAGAAGTATAATATGTAGAATGTACTTTTCCCACAACCTCTAACTGATACCAGAGGCCTTCTCATTACAAAAAAATCCTAATTAATAATCCAGCCGAGTGCCTCTCTCCATAAAATATAGATGATAAATATACTTATTAACTATTGTTGCAGTGGGGTTCGTGGGTTTATAGTGAAACATCTCAATGGGCCACATACAGCCCACTTTGATCAAAGAAACTCTCATTTCTATCAGTTTAAAGCTGATAAACTTAATTACTTTTGTGTAGTATGAATAGGAGGGAAGTCTAAAATATATGCCTTCCTTTACATTTGTCAAAGCGGTCAAGGAAATTGGAGTCTTAGCCGGGCAGATGTTGGCCCCTGGGCCTTATGTTTGACACCCCTGCTCTAACTCTGTGGGAGGGTGGAGCTTATACCAGATGACCTGTCACCAGTCTATTACAGGGAGACAAATGATCATTCACGCTCGCAATCACATTTATGGCCACTTAGAATCACCAATTAACCAAACGTGCATGTCTCTGGACTGTGGGAGGAAACCGGAGGACAGCGAGAGAGAGCGTGCAAACAAGCAGTACCCAGCCGTCTGATGGATTTGAACCCAGCAGTTCCACCACTGTTCTGCCCTATATTGGCAGCAAATCTTATTTTTATCTGGGTGCCATTGTTGCTGGTTAATCTCAACAGACAGAAGACTGAATCAGCTCAATCTAATAAAAAGACATCCTGGCTAAAATCAAAGGTTTGGCTTTTTTTCACTTTATGTCCGTTTTGCAGCAGACATCTTTATTTAGTCAGAGGTTGTTTAGTCATAGTATTACACCACAGGAGGCCTAACACATGGACTTATTGCCTTTAACAACTGAGTTTGTTGGCTGCACACTAGCTGAATGTCCTGTCCCTGCTCTCTCCACACATTTCCTGGCTTATCTCTACTGTACTACATGAATAAAGGCAAGATTAGGCTGTGGTTTAGAGGACTGCCATGAATGCAAGTCTCCTGCTTAAATTGTGATCTCATCAAATGAGCTTTTCATTCTGCTTAATGGTCATTTTAATGATTTAGTTTTAGTACAAATGTACAGTTGCTGATTGAATGCAGTAGATACAATTATAACATCTATTCACATATTATGCTTCTTTTCTTATTGTCAGTTGAAAACGAGATACAGAAGTTGGTTTTTCACATCTTCCCCCACAAACAGAGGGTAGATTTCCAATACTGGATGACAGTTTAGTCCTGTCCAATCAAACATGTCTATATTAAATGCATGTAATTCCATTCAACTTCAACTGTGTTTCATTCTAATCTGCACATGATGGCATGGGAAGCTCTAAAACATTGGACATGGCAAGCATTAAACTGGCTGAAGATCTGCACTTTGGTGTCATCATTGCTAGCGCGAGCTAGCTTTGAACCCCCTTCCTCTCTTTGTTTCAGTCCTCCTATTTGTCGAGCAGAGGGAGAAATGCCTGATGGGAGTCACAAGTTTTCACCAAACTCCGAGTCATCGTTAGAGCCCCAGAAAACCTGCGGTGAGAACTCGGCTACCTTTCTAACCACATCTCACACCCACATTCATACATACAGCACTTCAGAGTCCATTCACACGCTGACTCACTAGCTCACACCAAACCATTTCGGAGACTTGTCCATAAGTGGGTCACAAGACCAAAGTTACTGGATGCACTTGCTTTCTGCTAGTAATCCTATTAATCTACAAGAAGAGCTCCTTCATGGTTCTGTACTTTCATCTCACCTCAATATTTACAGCTAATCTCTCCCGCTCAGCTGACTATCTCTGTCTCACTCTTCCCGACTCCCTCTGTCATCTCTGGCCTGCACCCTCTCCCCTCTTCACTTCTCCATGTCTTCTCCTCTACTTCATTCTATCCTTGCCATTTCCGATCTGTTATGGTCTAGTTTGAATTGACTTGTTGTCCTCTCCTCCGTATTTTCAGGAGGTTTTTCTGAGACTTATGCAGCTCTCTGCGATTACAACGGTATTGGCTGCAAAGAAGAAGTGCAGTGGGTGAGGAAAAGCACACACGCTGAACAAATCCACTTGTGTTTGTTGTCTTTATTACCTTTTGCAGATTGCTATCCTTTGTACAGTGGAAAATATATTTTTCATGATGCTGTCTCATATCTCTCTCACACTCTGTCTGTTATTGTTTGTTTCCCTCCCTCCTCCCTTTTCCAGGACGTTGACACAATCTATCACTCTCAGGACAACAGGGAGTTCAACTTACTGGATTTCAGCCATCTCGACAGCAGGTGAGGAAGTTTACTGACATTCTGGCCATCCCTAGTCTTAGTACAGTATGGGAGCTCGTACTGATTTGAACAGCTCAATTACCTTTTGCCAAATTCATGCTGCAGCAGTATACAGTGCAGTCGGTGGCTCTGCACTGTTGCACATTTGTCAGTGTGTTACACCTGAATCAGAGTGCAGAGAGCAAATGGACACATTAACACAAACTCATTGTATTTGATATTCATTAGTTCTGCTGGAGTCAGTCTTTGGCAGATGTATGTCACCCACAGACATCAGCCAGGCGTTTGGCACTCTCGCTTGCGCTGCTTTGCCAGAATCGGACTGCAGCCAGCTTTCCTTTCCTACTGATTTAGTGGATTTTTTTTCTTTCTTCCTTTCCAGTCTGATCTGGAATACCCGTCAAGCTACATTTCTGCACAAGTCAAGGCCATTCCACTGAACGGCTCAGTATAGGTGTAGTTCAGTACCAAGTTTTGAGTATGAATGCGCAAAAGTATTTCATTTGAAATCACAGAGATCGCTTAGCGCCTAGATTCCACATATTTGTACTTCACGCAATCAAATTAGAGGCAAGTACAGAGAAACTTTTGCCAGTTCAACAGAGGAAAGCCTTCTAGGATTAAAGTCAGCAAAATCAGTTTTCGAGTGAAGGGCAGCAGATTTTGAAGCTATTTATGGCCTGCAATTTTACCCGCTAGCCATCCAATTCACAGGTCTGCGGAAACCACATCGCTTTATGGGCACGGATCTTTTGAAACGAAATAAGATAATAAGAAAGCAGGACCTTTTTTCGTCCTGCTTTCTTTTCTCTTCACCTGATCAGAGTTGAGGTGAAAAGTTTTACAAAATGATCCATTTGCTCCTCCTGGAGTTCAGGGTTACCGTTCTCTAATTGGTCTCTGGATGACAGCTTACACGATCATCTCCTCGTGTGGGGAATAATAAAGTTTGTATCTGCTCAAGTTAATTTTTCCCTGCTCTCCAGGCTCAGTTTAACCTTTTCATTCTGTCAACATGGAGAGGGGAAAAAGAAAAGGTGACATTATTACCAACACGCATGAACTGATTTATGGCTCTGAACTGCAGAAGATAAGAAGACTGTGTAAATTGATTATAGGTCCAGAATTACCGTCTCACTCGGTTTAGGTGTGTTGTAAACAAACGTAATAAAGTGGTCGACGGGGGGATTGAAAGTCAAAACTCAGCACTTAAAGCTAATGGCGATTTTATATTCCAGTGCTCTGGAGTAAAGACCAAAAACAATAAAAACACATCTGTGTTCTTGGGCTTTATGAGTGCCTCGTAGTTTTGGAAAAGGTCTGCATTTTATTTTGCATCACGATGGCCTGTTTTTTTTTTTTTGTTTTTTTGTTTTTTTTTCTGTGTGTCTCTTCAGCTGTCACTGTTCATCTTTTCTTACACGAGAGCGGCTATTTGTCTAACAAGACCCTCCGTGGGTAAAGTTTTGAGCGCACCACTCTTCTGTTGACTCTCTGGCTCCCTTTCCCTCCTGTGCTTCTGTTGGGTTTTCTTAGAAGTTTTCTAAGATCTTAGATGATGTGGAATGAAACACTTTCAGAGGCACAACTCTAAGATGCCATGTGTGCTCTCCTCTACTTCCCTGCTGGCACCTTTTTTTTGTCTGTGTGTTTGTCTTCTTTTTCAGACATATAGTGCAGAACTTGCGCGACTGATACCGATCATAAAAAGATTTGACAGCTGACATGCAAAAGCAGGATTCAAACGAGCTTTTTTTTTTGTTTGTTTGTTTCAAGATTCATTTATTTATTTGTTTTGTCCTTTAAAAGCTCAGAGGTGTGTGTATTGTTTCCACTTTGTTGTGCAGCAGCAGCACTTCTGACTGGAGAGAAAACGTATCCACATTTAAAAATGCAGATCTCATCATAGGTGTGAAACCTTGCTATGGTGGTGAATCAAAAATCCATTCATAGAAACATGATTGCAGCAGAGGCTCATGAATATATGAATGTCTTTCGCATTGAGAGCCCAAATCGCTGCCTTTCTGTTGTTTTTTGGGGGGGGTTTTTGGCGTCGTTGTTGTTTGTTTGTTTTTTGTACAATTGCTTCATATTCATCGTGATAAAGTGGAAGCTGCCTGCTCGAACTGTTTTTCAAGGTCTTCCTTCAGCATATTGTTCCCATGAGCCCACAGTCCCACGCTCAGGAGTCTGTCCCCCTCGAGCCCGTGTCAAATCACGGCTGTTAAAGGGCGCAAAGAATATCGCAAAAACAAATAAATAAATGCAAGAAAGTAATCAAGAAAGTCTGTAAAATGACCACACAACTGTGTACGAATGGGTTGTTCCATGATCATGTGCCAGAGGCTATTTGTGGTGCTTACGCTCTTCCTCCTTTCCTTGTCCTTTCACATTTCTATTCCCTCCATCTCCCCCGATTGATCTCATCTACCGTTACCGCGAGCGACAGGGCGATGCTTTTTCTGCTGACTGCTGTCTGTCCAAACACAGACTCTGCTCACTCGTGTTGACTGAAAACGGACACCTTTTTTCAGGGCCCGTCTCGTCCCCTTCATCTTCGCTTCCTGTATTGTCTCCCCATTCGTTCTCCTCTGCTGAGTCGCTGTCACTCTGGGTTCTGTGTGTCTACTGCAAAGTCACAAATAGGTGGAGCGTGTGTGAATGTAGGTAGAGATTCTGGGGTTTCATACAGTTGCTTGTAGAGAGAGAGAGAGAGAGAGAGAGAGAGAGATGTTACGCCTTGCTGACTCAAGAGCATGTAGAGGCACCTCTGGGATTGACAGTCCACCCTCTGTGCGCATACACACATGCTAATAAGCACTAGTCTATGTAGAGTGTCCAGCTGCTTTCCAACTTTCTGACTGGTTTAATTCTCCCTGTTACTGAAGTTGGACTCCATAACAAGCTGGGCCATCTGCCCCACCTGTCACTATTACTGGATCCGAGTTGTGTTTAGAACGGAGTTAAACTGTAACTTTGATTCATTGCAATGCAGCACATTCATATGCTTTGAATGAGGCTTCCTGCTGGAGCGGCTGATGGGATTTGCTTGATTTTTTGCAGCACTTAGAAGGCTTTGAATTTTATTCTGAATATTTACAGTCTCCTGAGGATGGTTCAAATAGTTACTCTTTAACCTTTACTCTGGTGCACACAATAAGGTCAGATATATAATGTCAGTCAAGGTGAAGCTAAAGCTATCAGGCAGTTAGCCTAGATTAACCACTCAGACTCAATTAGCACCTGTAATTTGATAAATTAATTCATTGAGTATTTTTATTAATGTATTGTTTGGCAACTAGTGGAGAGTCTAAGACATCTTGGTGGTCAGTTTAATGCCTAGGCGATATAGGTGCTTTAAGGCCAATACCGAGATTTGGTTATTTTAAAAATCCAGGATTCCAATATTTTAATATTCATTTTCTTTTCTTCCAGACATACAAAAACATAATAGATTTTCATAACATTTGATATATTACTTATATTAGTTGTATTCATTTATTTATGTTCTGCCAGCCGCTGCTTCGATCAGCTGGTTGTTGTGTTTATGGCTTCCCAAACTTGTGTTGCCAACAAGGAAGCTGCACAGTGCCCTCTGATGGGCAAACTATGCGACATCAACTCTAATAAAATGGTTAAAGGGCATTTCTTTAATCTATTGTTTACGTTGCTTTTGAAATTTCTATGTATTTGACGTTAAAAATGCCGATACTGATAGATTGGTAATTTATCGGCCGATAACACAGACGTACGATAAATGTGATAGGTCGATCAGTTTTCCATCATAATATTTAATTAGTCTGCCTTCATGACAGTGATACACTTATCTCTTTGCAACAAAACAATTAGGCATACAATACTTTGCAAAAGTCTTGAGCCTATCCTCTTTTTCTTTATATATTGCTAAGAATCTGAAATGGTGCAGGAGTTTACTGAAACATGAACACATGAATAGAAATGGAGTTTATAAAGGAAAAACGGCCTGAACTCTCTTAGGTAGCTTTCATGTAATTACTAAGGAGTCTTCAGGAATAGTTCTCCAGGCTTCTTGAAGGACATTCAAAGTGCTTCTTTGGAGGTTGGTTGCCTTTTGTTCTGTTCTCTGTCGAGATGCTTCACTGCTTCAGTAATGTTGAGATTCGTGCTCTGGAGAGACCAATGATAAATGAACCTGTTGCCAATCCGATGCTTTCTGGATGGTATTGCATGGTAGGTTAAAATCTGACAGTATTTTTTGGCATTCATAATTCCACCAGTTTTGGCAAGATTCCCAACACCACTGACTGAAATGCAAGCCCCAAAACTATAACGGAGCATCCTCTGTGTTTCACAGATGGTTGTAGAACCTCACTGTTGTACCTTTCTCCTGACCTTTGTACATTTTGATGACAATTTGAACCAAAAGTGTCATGTTTGGATTTAGTGCTGAATGAGTCATTGGTGTTAAGCGGCTTAACAAACAAAAAATAGTCTTCTGAAAATGGTCAGGTACAAGTGTCAGGTATAAGTGAAAAATCTTACAATGTCTTAAGACAAACTTTTAATAAAACCAGGAAAAATATCTCTTCAGACCAGTTTGATGACATTTCACTTTTTGCTTTTTGGAAGCAAAACGGGAAATGAGTGGTGATTCAGAATTTTGGATATGATATTTTTGAGACCTACCATAATAAGAAAATTAGAGAAAAAATGAATACCCAAAATACATGAGAGTCAAAAACTGACTAGAGGTCCTTCTCTGCTGCTGGCCTCCCAGCAGCCCCCCCTGACATGCCGAGTCTCTTTCACTGGCCATTCCACATAACTAGAGCAGTTATGTGGAGGCCAGCAGCAGAGAAGGACCTGAGGGTCTGCAAACGTAACCTTTCAGCTCAGCTTTTGTCTTTGCTGCTTATACTTTGTGGTCACTTTACACTTAAATGTAGCAAAGTCTTGCAGCTTAACTGTGCTGTTGATGTGAATCTGTATGTTTCAGCCCTCTGAAACATAGTTCAGGGCCCCCTGGTCCCCCAGCTTATCCTGAGCAGGCTTCATCACCTGCAGGGATATTAAAAATATCTGGCTAGATAGCTGGCCAGGGCAAAGTAGCCTTGTCCGTGTCGTTGTTTCACAGAATAGCTTTATCAAGATGTGACATTAGGAAAAATGGTCAGTAGGCATCACTGTGGAGATTGCTGTTTCAGTGTTTCACAAAACCTTGCTTTCCCCATCAATACCTTTTAAAACCATGAATTCTTGCAGAGATCTCAGACAGTCATAAGAACTTCTCCATCCATTAGGACGGTGACGTCTGCTGGTTTCATGGTTTGCTCATGCCGTTCTGTCATGATTTCCCAAATGCAGACTCAAGGCACAGAATTAAACAGAAAACAAAAATTTATTAAGGCCAGGCAGACAAAGGCAGGTGAAAACAAAGTCCATAAATCCAAACTGGAGATGCATGAGGGAAAACAGAGGCGTGTAAACAGTGAGATGCAACAAAGACCTGAGGGAAGACTAAGGCTATAAATACACTCTACATAATTAGGGAAATGGGGAAACACTAGGGTACACAGCTGGAACTAATCAGGGAAAACAAGACAAGGGAAGCAAAACTAAAGACACCACACATGAAACAAGATACTATCAAAATAAAACAGGAAGTATCTGAATATTGGACCATCTAACATAGTGAACAACATCCGGTGAGTCTGGGGGAGGCAGGACAAACTGAAGGAAGCAATGGTATATTAACAAACTATAACCCTGAATAGAAACTAGACAGCAAAACTAATAGCAGTCAGATGGCTGTAAATAGTATATTTATAGTTTAAATAATAAAAAAATAACAAAAGTCAATCAGCAAAAGGAATAATACAAAATATTTGAATAATACATGAAAAGTAAACCAAGAACTGACAGAAAATAAACCACTAATAGAACCAGGAAGTGCAAAATAAAAAAAAACACTGGCTCAAAAACCCTGACCATCACACAGCCTGACATGTTTTAAGAAAAATAAGGGCAATTTTTAACAGTGCGTCTAATTTTTTCCACTTTCTGCCAATCTATTTTCATTATAAAATAATGTGACTGTTGTAAATCAAGAAAATGTGCATGCACAGCTTCTTAGCTTAATTACCTACTTCGTGTGGTATGCAGGCTGCGGGTAAGTAAGAAGGCTGTAAAACTGACAAAAACATCAGACCTCTGCCTACATAAAATGAATGGTTTTGGACAAGCAATTCTATGACATGATCCATTCTTAACAACCTGCAACACAATGCTTAATGGTCCAGAAATTATGGCTTCCTTTTTTTTTTTTTTTTTTAAAACCAACAAAAAAAAAAGGA
>VURO01034887.1:23535-36827 GCA_015108175.1 Pelvicachromis taeniatus | reverse complement strand
ACGCTGTTCCCGCGGGGCTAGAGTGAACCGTGACGACCCGCTCAGCGATCGAGCTGGTGGGTAATAAAGAGTAATATTACAACGACGTTGCTGCTGTCAGTGTTGGAGACTGGAATCATCTGGGCCGCGCTATGCATTCTGGGATATGGTGGGCAACGGAGGATACACCTGACCCATCCTTCAAATTCGGAAAATGGAGGACGCATTTGGAGGACGCATTTGGAGGACGCATTTGGAGGAGTCTAAGAATTGGGACAGCCTTCGTCGCGTTGCTGTGACATAACAAATGCGGCCTCCTGAGCATGAAGCCTCACAATTGGGACACAGCTAAGGATCCCACACCGGCAGCACACCATGTGGCAAGAAAATAAACACACACTGGGTCACTGACCCAGGACCGTGACAAATACCAAAATAGCTCATTTTTGATTCAATATCTATGAACAACTTTAAAGATCCAATTTCTCACAGACCTCAGGAGACTTCTTCCTGAGCTCTGTTTCTACTAAGACCTTAAATGATAGGGAGTTATATGATCCATCTATCTATTGAGCGCTATTAATCTTCGCAAAAATAACAGTTAATCACCAGGAACGGATGGTCTAAGTGCAAAATTTTATAAGGTTTTTGCTACTGGGCTGGCTCTGTTTTCATGGAAAGTCTTAATGATAATAAAGTCTTAACCCAATGTGACTCTAGGACTGACCACAGTGATTCCCAGACACAATAAAGACCATTTGCTTCTAAATAATCGGTGCGCTATTTGTCAGCTTAATAATGATTATAAGACTTTCACTTCAATTTTCGCAAAGAGGCTCAAAATGGTCCCAAGTTCCCTCATAGATGAACAATATAAGATTAGTGCTGGACATTTTAGATTACTGTGAACGTTTTGAGAAATAAGACTCATTATTTAAGGAAACCTGCTTTCATGAATGCATATGATAAAGGTGGTCTAAACTTTCTGAATTTTAGCACTTTAAACAATTCATTTATAGTTAATAGAATGTTATTCCCCTCCATGTGATATCTAAACTAGGCAGTTTAAACTTTTTCTTAATATGCAATTATGACATTGATAAAAAATCTCTGCTTTTCATTGCTGGGCCTTTTTATCTTGGACTCTTATCTATAAATATAATTTCTCTCCCCACAGGTAATTATATATCTTATATAAAACAATAAGGACATTTTATGCTGACACAGGGTAAACTCTTCTCATACGAAAGGTTTCTATCAAAGCTAAGATACGCATCACTAAAGGCTTTGGAGCCATATCTTCAGGAATTTGTATGCTGTTCTGGTCACATCCCAATCCAAACCCTCAACAGTTGTCTTACTATCACCATCTGATACGGCTGCAGGCTAAATATGCTTCATTAACAATTCCAGAAATAACAATAAATCAATCAGTCTTATTTCAAGGGGAAATTGTAGCAACTCCTCATATCGTTTCATATTGGGGAAAGTTTGTAGACAACATAAATAGGAAAAAGGTCTGGCTCCTTCCCAGCTGATATTTCAACAGATAAATACATTTCATTTAATTCATAGCATTTATCCGGCTAAAGTCTATATCCAGAAATGCTTCACAAAGAATATTGCTGTGAACTGCAACTTTTGTTGTAATCATGCGGAAACGTCTGTTTTGGCTGTGGCCCATCGTTCAGTCCTTCTGGGGTCAAATTTGTAATTTGATTTCAAAACAAACTGGTGATGATTTTCTTTCATTTTGGAAGAGTGTTCTGTTTGGCCTTACAGAAAACTGCACAGATCTACAAAAGAAGCCTGATAAAGTATATATAACTGATCTAAATATTATTGTGGCCAAGTTTTACATACATAAGTGTAAATTCAGAGGCACCAAATCATGTATTATTTCCTTTAAAATGAATTCAAACGGTACATTTAATCTATCCAATCATCAGAAATCCCAAAAGCAATTAAAACTGTAGAAGCCTGCATTGGGTTCATCCTCTTTCTGTATTCTGCCATTGGCCCCAAACACTTAAATAATCTTGCTCTAAGATGCTCTTTGTACATAATTATTTTACTTATTTATGTTTTGTTTTTTTTCTCCACTAAGTAATTACAACCATCATGAGTATCACCAGAAAACTGATTTTTTTGTGGCCATTACTTTATATCATTGATATTTTATTTCTCTGTTTATTATCTTTGTTTAATGTCACCTGTTAACATTTACTGTTGAGATGTGTACAAGATCTTTTTTCTGTAATGTTCTGTGTTTGAAATAAAGTCAGTTTTGGAAAGAAAAAGAAAATGGCTGTGTCCAAATTCAGGGGTAGCACGCTTCAAATGACCTGACCTACCTGGTCCATATAGGGCGGGTCCTTCAAAGGCCGGGTAGGCCGGAAGTGGGCGCCTGTGAAATTGGACAGTTTTCTAGCCTTCGTTCTAATCCCGCCCTTATTTCCATTTTTTCCCAGTCACTAGCGCCACAGCAGCGGAAACGTTAAAATGGACCCAGAAATGTCGCTCCATTTTTGTTGAACTTTTTTAATCCTCAAGGAGCTAGAAAACCTGTATCATCGTTGCCGGCATGTTTTGTACCTTAGGCTCATCAGAGACAATCATATCCAGGTAAAATATGTTATTTAATCAGGCCATTGTTATGAGAAGAATTCTCCTGTATGACCCGCAATGAATCCTGGGGGCCACGAAGGAGACACCTGACCCATCCTTCAAATCTGGGGAAAAGGAGGACACCTTTGTCGCCGCATTTGGAGGACTCTTCAAATTTGGACAGCTTTCGCCAAGTCGCTGTGATGTCATTGCCTGAAAATGCGATCTTCGAAACATGCTACCCTTGAATTTGGACACAGCAAGACACAGCTTGAATTTGCTTCGACGTCCACCCTTTTGTAGCATTCGGGTAGTACTGGATTGTAGTGGAAAACCAGTCGATCAGAGTCGAGTAGTGGCGAGTTGATCCGAGTAGGTACTAATGGAAAAGGGGCTATGGTGTTCCAGTATAGAAGAAGTAGAAACTTTAGCTGACATCAGAAATAAAACATGTTTGGTAACAGCTGTAATGTAGGGAGAGGTTTTCTCACACAGGACAAGATCTCTGACTGGAGGTCAAAGGCCATTGCCATGCTGAAGGACCATAAGGAAAACAAATCAGGGAGCGCTGAGTCTGAACAAGGGCATTTCCCCATCAATAGCCAATCACAAATATTTCCTGATTTCATGTGATGAAAAAAAACTGATGATAATTAAATAGTGTGAACTGCTGGATTGTCTCCTAAACTTCTCTCAATAAAAAAGAACACCACAACATACATTTACGTCCAATTAGAAGCAGACACAATTTGATACAATTATATATTAATAGTCTAATCTTCAGCCTTGCATTGAGCCCTGCTGAAAATCCATGCTTGGCAGGGGCGGGACTTTACTTTGATGGGAACACCATACGGCCAATTACATGCAAAGACAGCCTGGGAACATACCAATATGTAAAAGAGGAAAGGGGGCAGACTTAGTTTTTTTTTTCTGAAAACACTGAATAAAAAATTGCTTCATTGAAAAAGACTAAAGTGACAGTTTAGTACTGAATATTATTTAAACTGTACACAAAGTGTCTTTGAATGGAAGAGATGCAGAAATGTCTGCATGTTGCACAGAGCCGTGTCTAAATGATTTACAGGCCTAAAAGTGCACTGCTATAGATATTTCTGGTTTTACAAGACAGTCTAGGCAATGAGCTACCAGAATGTTTTCTGTAATTTTATTGCTTACAATTTAAGTCCAAAGAGTTGTGCTGGCAGATCTCTCTCTTTGCTTTTTCTTCATCATGTAGGAAAAACCATTAAATATGTATCTTCTTTACACTGACAGAAAGGGGAGTTTCAGTGATGTGGCCCACTGTAGATCAGTGACCTGCCATGTGAAATGAGGGTTTCAGTAAACAGATTCAAGTCTGGACCCCAGGTTGAGCAACTCAAGCACATTCAGAATGGTTCCAAAATCCCTCCTTTGTTGTCGTGAGGTGCCTGTAGCTAAGGAGGTAGAGCAGATCATCTGCTAATTAGTAGGTTTGCTCTTCCGTCGACAAGGTGAGTCAAGAAAATGCTGCAGAGCTCGATTTTGGTTTCATCTTTGGACAGGGTATGACGGGGTGTGACACAAATACCTACCACAAATAACTACCAAATACCTAAGTTCCACTATTCACATTTGCAAAAATACTGTTAATGTAAAATAATACTAAATGAAAACGTTTGTAACAATACATATACATTTGTTTTAAGTAATTTGCATGTTATCTAATATGTTTTTTATAGGACACATTACACTGTTAAAAACATTAAAAATATTTTTTAAATGAAATCTTTTGGACTCCAAAGTGCACAAACACTTTTTTTTTTTATTCAATAGAGAAAGAAAGTAAAAAAGCTGGTTTAAGGGGTCCACAGTGCATGATCTGCCTGTCTTTGTGGACTTGGCGCAGTGCAATGGAAACATAGTTGAAAGTGGACCTGATAATGAAGGCTAAACCCTGACTGTCCCTGATGGAGCCCACTGCTATTTCCATCGACAGTGGGATGTGTTGGAGATGGCGTACTAAAATAGGCCACACATACTGTTCGAGCAGCATGTGCAATAACCCTGTTAGCTTATCAAATCAATGGATTCTTCGTATTCTACATAAATGTGGAAATTACTGGAGTGATCCACCCCAAAAAGGGATATGAGTAAATTGAGCATCTGACAAACCTTTTTATCCCCCATAGTGTTGATGTTTTATTCAGTCATTCATGGATGACAGCGTTGCTTCACAAACAGGTAACACATAAATAGACTCCATTTCCCATGACCCCCTGCAACCTAATCCTGCCCCCAGGCCCTGTTGTACCCACTGAGATGCAACCTTTTCCCAATAGAAGACAACACTATTGCTGCCAGTGTAGAAGCTGCCCATTTTGTGGGCAACAAATGGATTGTAATGACACCATCAGTACAACAGCGCACTGTCTGTGTGTGTGTGTGTGTGTGTGTGTGTGTGTGTGTGTGTGTGTGTGTGTGTGTGTGTGTGTGTGTGTGTGTGTGTGTGTGTGTGTGTGTGTGTGTGTGTGTGTGTAAATCTCAAATGACAACGTCATAAACCCCCTGCAACTTGGTTTAACACAGATAAACCATAAAAGTCAGGAAGTAAAACATTTATCTTACAATGAATAACCAGGAGTCCTACATGAAGCAGTTTAACAGTTGGTCATTTACAACCCTCCCCCAGGCATCTGGTGGGGCAAAGGAATTTCTTTGTTCTCTCAGTTAAACTAAGGTCTAGAGTTTTATATATACAGCAATAATCACAATTATGACAACACTCAGCAATTTACTCTAACAATATACTTTACTATACTATAGTAGTAGTTAACACATTTTAAAGAAAATATTTGGAGGGTTTTTTGATTTAAAAAAAATGATTTTTAAAAGGTTAAAAACCAAACAATATAAATAATATTCAATATTTACAGTGCAGGCTGAAATATTTGTAAAAGACTGAATCATTTAAAGTGGAAAAAAATGACTATTTTTTACAGCATTTTTGTGGAAGCTGCCATTTTTTGTCATAAGCATCATGAATGTCAATTTTATTTTAAATTTGACATAACAGAAAAAGTAAAAATGCACAAAAATCAGTGTTGCTGCCAATTATTGACCTATCTCAGGGTCTAATAAAAATAATAATAATAAAATCTATAAAATGTATTTTGTGGAATTAAAAAACCCCAAAAACAAACAAACAAGGAAGCTATGTAAACGTAGTGGCCTTTAAAGCCTTAAAATAAAAAAATCTTTAAAAATAATTTTTGGTATGTATATTTCAGGCTGAAGTAGTTTTAAAAGACTGAATCATTTAAAGTGGAAAATAATATGACTACCGTATATCTTCCATTAGTAGCCTGTCTCTTTTAAATGCCGGTTTGTAATAAACGCCGGGTTTGAAAACATGTAACGACAAATAGACGCCGGTCTCCAATAGTAGCCGGGCGACCTTCGACCCGGAAGTCCCTCCGCGCTGTCGTCGGTCCTTCAGCATCTCATCACTCGGCCAGCTGTTTCCAATCAGTCGTCATCTACGACCAGCGGCATTTAAGCTGGATGCACGGCAACCCTATAAGTGGGATTATAACACTGAACTGGAACTGTCAGCTAGCGAACCTGCTAACTGTGATTTTCTGGGGCTACAATTGGAAGATATAGGGTATTTATTCAAAACAAATTTAAATGTTCCTAAAAATAATTATTTCAAACCACAGATTTGACTGACATGTTCTCAATGTGCAGAAAGTTTTGAACATAAGCAGAAACATATCCCAGCTAGTCTATAGGGAAGAATCTCGCTGCAAATGGGGACCTATTTAGAACAGGATCTCATAAAAGCTCCTGGACGTGCAGGTGGTCTGATACTTCTGTTCTAACTGTGTATCTGTATGTACTGTATAATCTAACATCTTCAGACTTCATCTTACACAATAATGTACCAAACATGGAAGTAACGTTAATCAAAGTGACTTTTGTGCTGCTTCCACAAACCTACTAATGAACAGTAATTAAATTACTAATTAATTACATTACTAATTAATTAAATGTGATGGGCAGTTTAATACAAAATATAGTCAAAGAGTCAGTTTTCAATGTTCTGCAATCAGTTGGTCTTTCCAGCTGATGATAATGGGCCTTATTGTATCACTTTTTTGGATTCTGTGCTATAAATTTCCATGTAAATATGTGTCAGAAATGTAATTGACAAAACGCCATGTCATCACACAGAGCAAATCTGCACTGCGTTGTATTTCTTGTTAAGAAATGCTGATTGTATTTTTTTAAGAATCTGTAAATGAAGTGATAACTGCATCAGTACCATTTTCAGTGTTCATTCATTATGGGTAAAGTGCGCCACCTTGTGTGCAATCATTTGCAGTTCCATTTGAATATGAACATTAAAAGGGACAGTTTATGCTCATTGGATTAGGGTTGGGGTTTTTTTTTAGTAAAGCTGTTAGCTGTTAGTAGTGATGGGTCAAACAATACTGAAGCGTCAGTGTGTATCAAAACCCTGTATTCCTGCATGCATTGCTTTAGGAAAAAATCAGTGACTGATATCGTACAGCAGTGAGGTGCCAAATTGTGTTTATCGGAAAGGGGAACTTTCAACCCATTTGCATTTGTACTAAGGGGATTAGAGGAGACTGTCTTTGGTGCCGTTTGTGTGTTTGGCACTGTACAATGGAACCACCAAAAAAAGGACATTTTCACCAGTCTGGGATCATTTTGATCTCATAACGCCAAATAAGGGCAGTGTTTTCCCTGACTAATTCAAACATATCCTTAAAACACATATATAAACCCTGCCCTCACATACATGTACACAAGCACTCCCACTGTCACAAGCACTTGTATTTCACAGTTTTCACTTTTACTTCCTTGCAAAAACGATTTTTGTAAATTCTACATTTAACACTATATTAATCAATCATAATATTTTTGTTAACACCAAATTTATTGGAATATAGACATTTCTCTTTTGTTAAGTTAGCACTTCATCACCAGCTGGTAATGTGAACCATTCATCACTCATTTGGCGTCCAGACATCCGAATGAATGAACTTAGTTCAGTCTCCCTCCATGCTCTTTAAGCAGGTTGCCTGCAATTATTTTTTAAATCCTGCAGATGTCGCTCTTGAGCGACATACCAACACAGCGTGACGCAGCATGGGTAACTAGCTGTTACTGTCATGTGAGGAACACAGAGATAAACTGAGTGCATTGACTCATTGTCATCGATATTAAATTCACTTACTTTTCATCAGTCTTTTTTTTAAGCACTGAATGCGAACGAGGAGATAGAGAAGCAGCTGCTCAACTTCGAGTCCCTCTCAAATAATTGCGCTCCTATTCATATGGTATGTCTAAGACAGAGGCCACCCACCTATAGAAGGAAACTCATATCTGGTGCTTGTAACTGCAACCTCACCCTTCACTACACCTAGAGCTTGTGACCATAGGTGAGGGTGGGAAAGTAGACTGACACGTAAAGTAAATCCAATCTCCAGTTGGAATTCGCTTGCTGTCATTATTATTGTCATTATTAATAGTAGAGCATATAATTGACTAATTAATTTATATACTCTTTCCACCACTGAAAGCCAGCAATGAACAGCAGAATTAAGTAGAATTGGGCTTCCTGCACATTTGGTCAGATCTTCTGTACATTTATGATTCATTTTCTGGTGGTTTTCTACATGCATGTGCCTATAGGGATACTGTGGATGCATAAGGATAATTAATAAGCACTTAATCGCAGTTATTAAAAGTATAAGGAGTTTATAACAAAAACAAAATACCTGAAAAACTAAATCAAAAACTGATTAAACAGGTTGTGTTAGATGGTAGTAAACAAAATTGGGTACCCTCCATCTGCGAGGATGAAATGCCCTGGAAGGGGGTAACAGGCCGGCCGGTACAGTGGGCTTTTGTGGAGCACCCTGAAGTAATGCACTGACCCAGGCAAGCCCACATATGTATCGCTGAAACATAGTCCGTTGAATTGTGTTAAATACTGTAGGAGTATAACTAATTGTTGTGGGAAAAATGAAACCACAGTGGTTTTGTGGTCATTAAATGTGTTTCAAAGCTTGCAAATTGATGGTGATTCATCTCATAAATCACACTGCTCTCTCCTACATAAGCTACATAGCAAGGGTCACCAACCTTTTGAAAGTGAGAGCTACTTCTTGGGTACTGATTAATGTGAAAGGCTACCAGTTTGACACACACTTCTGAAATAACAAATTTCCTCAAATTAACTTTAATCATTAATAATTAATGATATTCATCTATGTAATGTAAAGACGCTAATTATGACAACTGTTTCCGTGGAGACCAGCTAGCGTTGATCTAATATTTAATAATAAACATTTTTTTATATATTATCTCTAACAAATTGGTTAGAGATATCACAATGCAATTGTGATTTTAAAAAATAACAATAGATACAGCACTGGTAAGTTGTTATAGTGAGCTATTTTTAGAACAGGCCCGTGGGCTACTCATGTGGTCCTTGCGGGCAACCTGGTGGGTTGATGACCCCTGCTATATAAGTTAACAATATCAGTATCGGTATTGGTATCGGCGTTTAAAAACTTTGCAGTCCGGCACACCACCACTTATAGGGGAAAAAGGCGGTAACAAAAGCGGAAGTGTCGGTCAGGGATCGCTCTCGCTCCAGCACGATTCGCTCTGTCGGGGGCAGTACAGGGCGTATCCGCTCTCTGAGAAGCAGGAAACACGTTGATATTCGCTGAAAGTGTCCTCTTTACTTTATTGTGATCAGTTTAATCGCTCCGTAGTGCTGACCGTCAGCGGCTGCGTAGAACATAATCGACATCAGCCTGCTGGATATCAGCCCAGCAATGAACATCACGGTCCCTTCTAACGGTTGGTTTCTGAGCTTTCTGTCACTTATGTGGGCATGAAACTGCGTTTCGCCATGGTATATGGTACATATATTGCGAAAAGACTTGTGTCGTGTTCCATGTCGTGACATTGATGTCAGCCCTCCTGGAAAATGAACTTGTTAAGCCAGCGTGTAAAGTTTCAGGAGGATATTGCTCACCAACTGCAGACGCGCTGCTATGCAGGGCAGAGGAAAAGGAAAAGCCAGCAGAGTCTCGTCCGAGGCTATGGGAAAACACACGACTGCATTTCAGTAAACCAGATACACCTTTATCAAGCTATTTAATGGTTTACATGGTGTCCCATGACCACGGAAAGCCTGTTAAACTTGTTTTTTGTAAATTTGTAGTATTTCAGCATAATTACGGCCCTGACAAAGTTGACGTGTTGCCTCTTTGTATAATTTATCCTATAATGCTTTTTAATGTAATAGCTATTTGAAGAGGTCTCTGGAAGTGTGCTCACTGTGTGTCCTGCTGCAGATTTTCCATCACAAAACTATTATTGCTCAAAGCTGAGTAACCTGTAAGGTTAAACTGAGGTGTGTGGAGTAAGTAGTTGAATATTTGATTGAGATCATATTAATAACGGTTTCACATTGTCAGATCGCACCTTACTGCTTCCCGTGAGAAAATGTGCATTTCTTTCTTCTTCTGGTATAGCACAGAAAAGCATGAGCTTTGTGGTTTACTGTAATAATCAGCAGATTAAGAAATATTAACCGTAAATGTCAGCTGCTTCTACCAAAAGTGCATCAAGTTTCATCTTATGTCGGGATGTCTGTGCTTAGATGTGTGAAGGTTGCTTTAAAAGCTCAAAACCAGAGGCGGACTGATCCTGGATGTTTGAGGGCTGAGATCAGCACTGCACTGCTGGACCATCAGTGGGACGCCATCACATCTAAAAGAACCAAAGCAATTATTATTGAATTATTTTTCTGTAAAAACAAAAAAGCATTCGGACCAAATATACATCGATGCTGCCATTCCATCTGTATAGCCCATAATTAGGGATGGGAAATGGCAAATAAGAATTTGGTGATTGTCATTGGCTCTGCTTTCTGCTTTCAGAGTCTCTGAGCAGCATATCAAAGACATTACATTTGTGTAAATGAATTGCACGTGGTAAAATGTTTGTGCATGTTGGTGGTATTTCCCCACCTTGTTTATTACATGTACTACACAGAACACTTAAAGTAATGTAGTACGTTACTTAATTTCTCCCAGGAGAAACAAAATAATTATAGTACTCCTTAGATTATTTTCACGTTTCGCTGTAAAATAACCTGAAATGCATTATGCATAATTACCACCAACATATATCGCGTTCCTAACGAAGACACACATGTGATCTTTCTTTTAGTATTTAGGTACAAAGCCGACAACACAAAGCAAAAATGAAAACGAGCACAAACTTCAAAGCGATCTCCACGGTGATTCTACTTTAGAAACATGGACAGGTAGAAATAGAGGCCTGACTGCTCATCAGTTTGTTATCTGTTGAAGTTCAGGGTCTGGCTGCTGGGCAGGGGTCAGCATTCCCTTGGCTATCACCCTGGGTTTTTTAGCTAGCTTAGTGTTTGCGTGCTGTCTGTGCAAGGTGCTTGCAATGAGTAGACGTTGTATTAAAAGCATAACGCAGCTGTTTCTGTCCTGGATGTTTGCGCTATACAATTACACTCTTGTCCTTTTGTGCAATAAAATATAAATGTCCATATCCACGCTGCAGACTGTGCCACGATTTTCCTCGAATCAATAGGCAGGCACACTTACAATTCCAAGGAAATGAGCTACTGGGAATTGGCACTCTATAAGAACCGGTTCTCAGTTCCTATCCCTACCCATAATATTGGGCAACATAGGAAGACCTCTCATTTGGTTAACCAAAGCTGTTTAGAGAAAGTGTTAATAGAGTACTAAACAAAATAAAAATAAAAAAATCAGATTGATAAATACCCATCTACCCGTGGGAAAGTGCAGTGAACATCAGTGTTTGGGTTTGTGCCCATCAGTCAGATGGTTACCCGCCTTCCAGAAAGTCCAGGTGGGAGCTTTGCAGCAAGCAGGAGTGCTCAGTTAGCCAGGTAGCCCCTGTGTCAATGTGCAGCTGCTTCTCTGAGCATTTGTGAGCATTTACCAAGTCAGTACTTTTAATCTGTGCTTTTAAAATGTATCTCCGTTGTTATGTGCTTGCTGACTTCACCCCTCTGAACTTGCCTTACATAAGTGTGGCGTTGACCGCCTAATTGAAGCTTTGTTCTGGCTTGCCCTCACAGCCACAAAGAGGGTTCAGTTACAGTAGACAGTAGAAGTTGTTGTTTTTTTTTAATTGTTTTTGTTCCATATTATTTATAGTTTCTGAAGTTGGATGAAAACACACAAAATGTGCAGTTCACTATCCCCCCCAACACTGTGTACAACCATGAAGCTCTGTTATTTTCAGTGGCTGAGATGCGAGTACTTGGAAAACAGCTGATCTGTCTTATATACGCTTTTAGATATAATCTTTAAAATATTGACTGTTTGACTGCAACAGCTTCTGAGCTATTTCCTTAGACAGATAATGAGCTTGGGTTTTTCTGTTTTTGTCACTTAAGTCTTCATAATGTGATCTGTGCATTTCATTATGCTCACTCTGATAGTTTTCTGTTTTTTTTTATGAGGACTGATGGAGACAAATAACTTGTAAGCAGTGATTACAGCACTGCCTGTTGAACGTCAGAGAGCACTGTAGTGTCAGTCTCGCTCCTTTAGTTCCAAGTCGATGTCTTCATAACCTTTAAAAAGCGGGGCCTATTTCCATTTTTCCATTCTGTGGCTTGAAGAAGGCCAACACTTATCCAATTAGACCCACTCATCCAGTCCCTCAGTTTGGAGACAGGAAAACACTCGCGTTTGTTTATGTGTGCCTGTGAGTGTACTGTACAAGTGTATGCCTTGGGGTAATTTCAGCTGTCGCCATGTCTTAATCCTGTCTTAATTACCAGGCAGAATGTAAACTCACTCCAGTTTCAGCTGGACACTCAGGCAGTCACTGGTGTGTGTGTGTGAGTCAGTGAGTGGCTCCCAGTTTAGTTGATTGAACTCCCCCCAAGGTGGTTTAAAGAAAAGAAAAGTTTGTCTCAAAAGCTAGAAGGAAAAAATGAGACTGGCCTTTTTAAGGTTTTTGAAGATGTTTCACCTCTCATTCAAGAGGCTTCTTTATTTCTTCTTTAATTGGCCTAAGTTCAATTTATCAATCACTTGTGTCATCGCAGGTGTGCAAAAAAGGCGTGGGTAATTACCACCAGAGGTTTTGAGTGAAACCATTGTGACACCTTGCTCCACCCTATCATGTGGCCTATTGAGGTCACCTGAAGTAAAGTGTTAGTGAGGGTTGAAGGGCCTGGGAAGGGGCCTCAAGACTGCACTGTAGGAGGACATAGATTGCTTTCTTTGCTCCTCTTTCACACCATTGGTCTTCTCGGGCTAAAATTTGAACACTGGCAAACTCGAAAGTGTGACCTTTACCCTCTAGGTGCAGGTGTACAGTGTTGAGTACACCTGAGTGTTGTGAGAGTTGTCTCGTCTAGGTGGCTCTTCTCCACAGAGTTTAAATGACCTGCTAGTGATCCTTAAATGGTCTTTAAATTAAAAGTATAAGTTGTACTACATATGTAGCCGGTCTCTAGCCACATACATCTCTCTCACACTCACACACACACACACACACACACACACACACACACACACACACACACACACACACACACACACACACACACACAACACCCACCCCCCCCCCCCCCCACCCACTGGTGTTTT
>VURO01034881.1:0-16766 GCA_015108175.1 Pelvicachromis taeniatus | reverse complement strand
CCCCAGTGTACGAGGCCTGCCTATTTTACGAGCCGAGCTCCGATACGTCACCGCTGTAATAATGTGAATTATTGTTTATAAGATGATTTGTTCCACAGTGGATTGTGTTGCTGCATGGATGTTTTAGAGTGTAACACGAGGAAGTTGGTGTTGGGCCGGAACTTTAGGCTGTATGCTGTTGATGTACATGGCAGAGAGTTAACCTAAGTCACCTGACTTATTAATAAACCTCACTACCCCGTTGGGTAGGAAATAGATAATCTGGAGTCGTGAATGAGACAAGAATATAACAACCACTAGTTTCCCCTTCGCCTTACCCGGAAACTTCTACCCAGAGCCGTTTCAAGGCTTATCCCTTTATGATGACACCTGCTTGGCTCACGTCCGTCCGTCCGTACCTACAGTTAAGAAAGTGCAATTTTAGTTTTGTTTGAAGTTTAAGAAAGTGCTGTTTTAGTTTTACCGTACGTGTACCGTACGTATCCTCCCTCCCTCCCTCCTTCCTCAGCCACTCTCCGGTAACTGCAAAGGTTAACTTTGTGTTAACTGCCGCCAAGGTAAGGTTATATTTGCTTAAGTTGGTTTATCTTTTATTAAACTATATTTACTAATACAGTATTTTGATGTTTGTTTCTTATTTAAAAACATTTATTTTTCCATTATTTATAATATTTTGTGGACTTTTTGGGAGGGCTGGAACGGATTAATCTCCATCCATCCATCCGTCCATTCTCAGCCGCTTATTTTATATGGGAAAAATTTGATCGGGTTACGTGTAAATCAAGTTCCGAGCTTGGTTCTGGAACGGATTAAACTCGTAACCTGGGGTTCCACTGTATATAGACTTCCCTGGACCTGCCCCGTGTTTCCTGGATGTCCGAGCGTGTCCAATCATTCAACTGTTCAATTTTATGCTATTTTTTGTAGTAAGTGTGTATTAGCAGTCAATAAAGTTCCTGATATCACCTATCTTTAGACTGTTCAGTAGATTTACAGAATATAAAAAACAAATAGGAAGAAATTAAAGAATAAAATAACAATTTATGTCCCAGTAATAGGCAGTGTCAATGTGTGGAAAGACTGTACAAAGTAATTTTCATAAATTTAGGAAAATTTTAAATAAAATCAAGGTTAAAAAACAAATGATATTACTCTGCATGCATTGTCTTTGCAAATTTGCTATACACCCAATCCAAATTACACGCCTTACTTCAGTGTGGTATGCGAGCGGAACACATAATCTGTCTTTAGTGCCAACACACACCCACACAGAAGCACACACAGTTTTTCTCCCGACTCTAAACTGAATAGATTTCTAATCCTGAGGGCAGGTCAGGAGATTGCAACATCACCACTACAAAGGCCAGGTCAATATGTACTGTATGAAACTCTTTTACTCCTCTCTCACTCTCAAAAATGTACTTCCTCCACGTCTCTCTGCCTCTCTCAGCCCTCTCATCATTACAAGCCTCAGGCGTCCTGCCTTCACTCTGCATGGACACCTCAGCAGCCATATGCCATTAGGGAAGAGCCCGCAGCAGCAATACTCATAAATATTGACTTGGTTTCAACATATCCCTCAGGAAGTGTTTGAAACAGCAGGTACTGCATTAGCACACCAACAGCAAACACAACCCACAGTCAATACTGAGAAGCCGCCTTGGCTAAGCTAACTTTCTCACTCTTGCAGAAAGAACACAAGGCACTGCAGCAGGCCTGCGGGATGCAAGGTGTTGTTACGGAAAATATTTAATTAGCAGCTGCGATAAATGTCTCTTCGGTGAATGATCACAGTCAACAGTTAAGCATCTCGGAGGGCTCGTGGATTTCTTTAGAGGAATAGTGCTTTTTGTCTTTACACGCTGGCAGGAAATGAATTGCTGTGACATCTGGAAAAACTGGGCTCGCACAATGAACCCTGAGCTCCTGAGCTGTGGCGTAATGCTATCAAGTGAAACACAACTCTTCATCACACCAGCACCTGAACACATTCAATTCAGTGGATTGTATTCTACTCTCCCCCTATAGATATGCTTAATTAAAGAGGGACTATGTTTGCTCACTGAGTGCAGGTAGAGATTATACACGGCCCTCTTTTAATCTGTCAGGGAAGTCTCTTGGTTTAGACTCGTAAATCAATCTTATTTGGGTGTTAGCTAATTGCATTCTCAGAAGGTTAGGAACAGTGAAGTACTCGAAGCAAGGCAGATTTAGTGAAAGCTGGGAGAATTAAGTCATTTACTAATGAGAGAAAATGAGAATTGCTACACTTAGATTTTTGCCAAGCAGCGGTAAATGGCTAATCTCTGAGAGTCTGGACTCCAACATGGAATTATAGTTCCCATTGTTAGTGTTACGTGATGATAGCTGCATGGACTTTGACTAAACCTGTTGGGTTTATGGCTTTATGAGATTTGCAAATCACTGCAATTTCATTCTACACGTTTTTTTTTTAAGGGGGGTCAATTGGGTTTATATGTAAAATATAGTGCATCTTGCACCTTGTCACTGTAAGTTCCAAATTACAAGGGAACCAGTCCTTTAGGTGCTTCCCGCATATCTCTCTGCAATGTGCAACTTCACACTGTCACGCCTTGTATAAGTGCCACTTTGCCTCATGATGTCCTTGATGGTGTAGGCATGTATTTTTGGAAGCGTTATGAGAAAGTAAAAAAAACTGAAAAACAAACAAAAAAGCAGACTTCTTAATCAGTCACTGTATATAACTGCAACAATAATCAACACTTTTACCTGTCTAGACCTAATTGCAGTATTCTAAAAGACATCCAGACTTTGACAGTTTAATTAAATCTTTGCTACTGACCATTAAAAAAATATTACAAGCAATGATCTGTTTTCTTACTTTCTTCCTTACTGGAAATTACTTTGAATATCATTATGAATTCAATAAAAAAAAAAAAAAGCAGGAATGTTGTAACAAAGCAGCCAGCAGGCGAAACATCAAACTGACAGTTTAGCCATTAGTGTTTGTTCCATCCAGATGATTTAGGTGATATCAAGCAAGCTGGGCTTTTTCTCCACACTATGATTCACTCCTTAATGGTTTCTTGCATAAATGACGGATCGTAAAAAAAACATTTAAAAAACTTCATGTGTTGACAAGGAACAAGTCACTTCAAAAGTGCCATATTAGGGTTGGGTGAGTTTCCCTCTTTGGAGTTAGCCAAAGTAAATGTTTAATGATATTTCTGATTGTGTTTGAGCATAGCAAGTGTTCTTGGACTCTTGAAGAGGATGACAGCTGGAATTTACAATGGCAGGCAGGGGCGCCACAATGATGTAGGAATGAATTGAAATAACAAGGACCATGAATAATTGATTATTGTACTTTTTATTTTATTTATTATTCAGGGACCATCCAACTTCACTTTGGGTTTTAGTCTTGCGGAAGCAGCAGGCTGTGTATTTTGTATATTTAATCATTAATAAGCGATTGAACAGCTGAGTATTACCTGCAATCAGAGCACCTATCACAGGGTCTAGAGAGAAGCTTGCGGCCGTCAAGGATTTCTTCTTCCTTAGAACAAAGTAAATAATATATCTTACCAGATCTGAGTGAAGAGCATCACACGTTGCAGGAGAAAATCTCAATATATCGAATACAACAGGCCACGTCGGGATAAAAAAGGGTGAAATAGTGGAGTTTCATGTTGTCATTACCAGCAGAGATAACGCTGCTGTCCTCTCTAGCCTAATAAATATTGTCATTGTTCCTCTGCTTCCTCTCCTGAGCAGTTTCAGCTGCTGCATAATTGAATGTGAAAACAGTATATTATTCTGTCTGCAGGGACAGAATTGAGAAACATCAGGAAGCTGGAGGATGAATAACATTTTGGGCCAGGCAATGTTATTTTATATTTTTCTTTTCTTTTTTTTTTTGGGCCACATCACTGAGCAAATGTTACCCAAAGATCCAGAGGGTTTACCACTGAAGCATGAAGACATCCTCCACTGTTTCTCCTATCCTGAGAACTGTCGTGATTTATTGTCATCCCCTGACTACTAGGATCCAAAGACAGATATACACTTTTTACCCTCTGGGAAGGAGGTGAAGGAGTGGCGACAACATTGTTTGTCTCTTGAGTCCAAATGTGACCACATATGACCAAGATAAATTCAATTAAAGGTTCTCCCAATTCTCCCTTCATTGTATAAATGAGATGGCAACAAGACAGCATGGAGGAGGTCAGGATGGGTGAGACGAAGCCCAAACTCCCTGAACTCATTTAAGTATTTAGACTGGCTGGCCTCGGTGTCCTGTCTGCAGTGATACCAGCTGGTGTGTGTGTCTGTGTTATTTTAATTTATAAGTAGTCTTTGAATCTACTTATGAACTATGTGGTGCATTGAAGGGTTGGATTCCTGAGGACACGGTGTTCAGCACAATGGTAATTATAGTTAATAAATCAAAAATTCTGTTTATTTTATTATTATTTTAATGGATAGACATGTGCCCCTTTGATTATATTTACTTCTATATTTTAAAGTGGGCTGTGAATGGGAAAAGAAGGAGCTCCTAAACTATATTTACATGTTTATCATGTAAGTAAATTTACAGTTTCTTGGTGAAGACTTAAGAAGCTCCAGGAGGGCCGTGGTTCTCAGTTTGAAAGCCGCAGAGGACTGGAGAAGTCTTCCATTCTGCTTAGATGAAGGTCCCCATTCGCAACACTAGTGATTAAAAATTTCTGAGCCAGATGGTCATGAGTTTTTTTTAAACTGTTCTCTTGGCAAAGATAGTTTTTTTGACTTAATTTATTAGCAAAGGCAGAACCACAATCTGTGTTTTATACAACAGCAAGTAGCCCTAATTTTAGAAGAAAAAAAAAAAAGCCTTCAACTTAACTAATGGGGTTTTTTTCTGTTGAATATGAGCTATCATATTTAATAATATAATAATACAGTACTAAACAGAACAATGCAGTGACCACCAGAATCTACAAAGAGCAGTATAAGGTAGAACTGAGTTGTTGCACAGACAGAAAGAGAGGGTTTCTGTGGGGTTAGAAGAGGAAACGAAAGGTGGAAAAAGCTGCGTTTGCAAACTAAAATGTTTTTAAACCAAAAAATCAATGACGTATTAGCTCACAGTCCATTCTGATTCACAGGTTTCAGTGATGTTTGAAGTGCCTAATGAGAGTGTTGCTTTTTACGTGCATAAAATCTGTGGAGAAGTCACTGAGGGTTGGAAACATTAATATATCCAGGACAAATTAATTTTGTTTCACTAATGCTACCATCCCTGCAGGGAAAAAAAGAATCGGAGACTTTGGCACAACTAAAAATGTTGTTACCACGTACAATGAACATCATGACCCTTGAAATAGTGACTGTAAAACCAGAGACCAGGTCTGTACCAACTTGCAGCCAACTGGTGTCTTCAAAACAACTTTGAGCACGTAATCCACTGTGTCCACTTCACACTTTGCCTGTCCAAAATGTGAAACAAACACAATCAACCAAGGTGTCTATTTCGTGCTTTGCCGTGTAATCGGAGACAGCGATAAATCTCCAATAGCACAGAATCAGTCTGCAATCAGTTTGCAAATAAAAGGCATCAAGTTGGCAACTGCATGCAATCTCTCTGTAATGACACAGTCTTAATGGTGGCGAAGATTGAAAATCTGTTGTCATCTACAGCGCTTAACAAATGTTTTAGTGATTAAATGTAAACTTCATTAACTTCTGACTCCTTAGAGAACTCCAGTTTGCCGGCTCAAATTTGGGTATAAAAACATACATTTACTTTGAAAGTTGCATAATAAATAAAGAAATATTTTTTTTTTGGTTTTTAAACAAGTTTTTGACAGATTTTTAAACTATTTGTGTTTTCTTTTTTTTTTCACTGTATGCCAGGTGGTAGCACATGCATAGAAATTCACATTTATTCATGTTTTTAAAATAACTGTTTACTTTTATTGAGCCCAGCTCATAGATTTAAAATAGAAAGTTTGCCTCCACAAATACTGACATAGTTGCTCCAGGATGGCGGATTAACTGAAAAATGATTATATTATACAGATTTCTGTTTTAACCTCATGACTTTATTCTCAGTTGACAGTTTATGGTCACATAGTTTGTGATAACAGTAGAGATGTACACACTTCCAATTTCCTGTTGTTTGTTATTCAGCAACAGAAAACTTGGTAATCCACTTTCCGCGCTGCAAGGAATGAGTCATAGTTAATAAGTTGCAGAGGTTGAGTGGAACGCAACAGCAAAACTCTGAGAAGTGAGCTTTTGGCTGACAGAACAGCATTCATTATTCAGAGCCTGATTCCTGCTTTAAATTAAAACATATTATATGTTATGATTGAAATACGAGAGTGATGTAGAAATACATTAATGTAGATAGACTCACAGGCAGCGGCAGGGAGCTTTTCTGCAAACTTTTCACACTCTTTGTAGCCATTAACACATCTGTGACTCACTGATGAGGGCATGATTTATTTTTTGTGTCCTTTTTACAAAGAACGCTGACATGGCAGGACACAACAAATGCAATAAAATATGCATTTTAAGGCATCAGCAGCATGGAATTGCATCATATCCATAATAATAATGTCATATAACATGAAAACATCTGAATATGGTTCTTATCAAAGGTTGAAAGGGGAGGTTGGGCAAAACAAACACAGTGTTATTTGAAGATATTCAACTGTCACACTTTAATCTTTCTTTCTTTTTTTCTAAGCAGCCCACATGTAAGCTCTTTAACACCGCTCTATACTCTCGGAAGAGCCATTTGCTCTTAGAACAACCAACCAAGCTACTAACAAGCCTTTAAGAGAACATTATGAATTATAATTCAAGAACATTATGTGCTAATTTCTCTGGGGTAACTCGACTTGCTGGATAGCGCTGGGCTCTGTGTGAGGCCTTTTTTCATTGCCTCCCCTCCTCATATACACGGTCACAACAGAGTGAAACCATAACATTTCTCACTGTGCTGCTGCAGCCTATATTTTCATGCTGTGGTGAGTGGGAGCCCAGCGAACCATGCTGGCAAGTCTGAATCATTCCAGTCATTTTTAGTCTTAAGCATTATTCCAACAAGGAAGACACTTATTACCACAGCTGAGCAGTTTCTTCTCAGTCAGATCCCCTGGCACCTGCCTGCCCTACAGGACATTATTCCATGAATGTGCCTTTGAAGCCTCATGCACACGTGAGCGAACACGCATCCATAAACATACATGCATAAACGCAGTCCACACAAACACTTACTGAAAGACACACAGAGGCGAAAACGCACACGCAAAATAAGCAACACCATTACAAAGCTATTCTTACTGCAGGCGGTGAGAATAGCTTACTGCGAAGGCTCAGTCATGGAGAAACACTGCACCAAGCAGTGCGTTGGCAGTAAAGCTAAATAACTTCAAACAGGGCTGTTTTCACACTGTTGATCACTTCTTTAGCCACAAATTTAGCTGGTAGTTTTTCGGGGAGGTTCAGAAAAAAAAAATTTTAATAAATGAACACGTTTTAGACTAAACGTGATCTGTATGAGTGGGCAGAAAGTTCACACCAAACCAGTTTTTACATCCTACAAATTTTGAAGAAAAGTTGAATCCTGAATGCTTGATGGTAAAAGTAAACCTCTCCTCAGCTAACAAACAGAAAGATGATACAAGTCTTTTCACAGAAGGACTTATAATTCCCATTACAACTACTACACTGAACTTCATGTGTATGGAAAAGTTGCAGATTCTATATTATACGATTTGTATATTATTTATAAACCACTCACTGGTTTATAATTTCCTGCATTAGCTCTTACTTTAGCATTCTTATACTAAACTCACCACATTAAATGTCGTGCTTCTTAAACTCCTTTGGGCTAGAAACATAAAACCTTGCGTGGTTCTTGTGAAAAGTGCTGAAATTTTATTAGACACCTAAGGTTCATTTGCCTCCTTGCTATTTTGCCTTGAGTTTTAAATACACCCAATCAAATTATTCCAGTGTTAATGAAGTCGGATCTTGTTTGCCTGCCCTGCTGGTTCAATACTTTGAGGGGAGAGCACTACATTGATGAGCCATGTTTTTTCCTCTGTGTATGAGAGCCTGTAGCGGTCATCAGGAAGTATCCATCCATCCATCCTTATGTAGAGAGATAGTTTGCAGTAAATATGCTGACATTTACAAGAACAGACTTTTGTTCTTAGATATTCTTTATAGATATGAACAGCAAACATTTCTCCTTAAGGGTTTAGGTTTAAGTACATTTCGTCAGAAAACAAAACAGGTTAACTACATTTTACATTACATTTGGTGCACTGGTTCCACCATCACTTTTTAATCAAGACTGCCCAACAGCTTTTATAGCACGTTAACACTGAATAACAGGCTCCAAATAGTTCAGCTAATCCCTTCCAAACAAGAGTTGGTAGATTAATAAAGTACTGATAACAGCAAGAAGTTTGAGGCTGTTTTTAAGAAGCTTGGGTTTGATTACTGATTAGAAACTTGCAAGCTTGCGCTGGAAAAGTCTGTGAGGCTCCTGCAGCGCATTTGTGCTAAAATGTGCAAGTACCTCACAGCGAGAGAAGGATTTAAGAACAGGGGCTCAAGACTTCATTCAAACATGCTCGCCAAAATAAAAGCCTTCTGTCTAGCAGAGATGAAGGTTTTGCCTTGTGATTTATTTTGAATTGTGATTTATATGCATGATATATGATGATATATGCCTCTTCTCAAAGTAGTTGGTGAAGACGAAAGATGCATCAGAGGCACAGAAAGTCCACGCAGCTCTCAGATGCTGTCTTTCACAGATATTGTTGAAATATTTCAGAGATCTTGGCATTGTTGTGTATTCAAAATTCCATGTTGCGTGTGGGCTAAAAATATAAATAGCTGGACTGAAACGCTCTGGACTGAAGCGAACCATGTAAAAAGCTGTTACACATTTGCCTGAAAGAGCACATTAAACCGTTTTCCAAGAATCTGCTCACAGAGCTTCCTGTCTTTAGTTCTTTAAGATAATATTTGACTATAATAACCAATATGTTTGCAATAACATCTATCTGTTCCAGAGCAAACTTTAATGCCCCGTTACTCCTGCCGGGAGCTCTGATTTAAATGTGACTGATCTGGGGATTCAATGCTAGCTGGTGCCGGCTAGAACGATGGAAGCTTTCTTTTCAGAGGAACTTTTCGGTTTCTCTGTGAACAAGAGGAGCTGCACAGTTTGCAGCTACAGATAATACAGCCTAATGCGCACGGCTTTGGTTTGATGATTGCCTGTCTGTCAGTTGGATATCTGATGGAAGTTTCAGACTGAATCCAAGCATACACTGGTGTCTGCGACATGTATCCTGTGATGCGTTTTAGACGTCGTGCGGCATGTTGTTGATCGTTATGCTTGTTTTAATGCGATGTTGAGCTGATCCAATCCTGCCTTTGTTCTCTGCCTGTTTTTTGGGGGGGAATTTTTTTATTTTTATTTGTGGTTATCATTCATTGCTGCTTGTCTAACCCGACACTTGGACTAAAACAATTGCCTGCTTACTGCTTATCTGCCCATTTTTTTTGCCTTGTTAAATAATTTCCATATTAAGTCTTTTTTTTTTAACAATACCCATGGTTTCCATTCAAACACAACTACCAAAGTGCGAGTCGAGGATTAGAATATAATCTCCGACTCCTTACAACTTCTGTGCAGCAGCATCATTTCCAATTGAACAGGAAAGGGTTTTTCTTCTCCTTTTTTTTTTTTTTTTTGCTGTTGGTGGCGGGCCAAATCCATTGCGTTTCCATTTTTCAACTTCTCCTGCTGCCCTTATCCAATTCAGGGCTTATGATTGTAATACTAAAACAGAGCGAGTTGTCAAACCAGAAACAGCAATGATGAATGCCCCGCTGCTCTGTGTGCTTGTTTGTTTTGGGGTGGCACGGGCGGAGGGGGGAGGCGGGGGGGCGATGGGGGAGCAGTATTGAATTTTATGCTTACTTGTTGAGGTGCATTTTCTTGACCGCTGCTGCACTGCTGTACTCTACCAGGCAGCATTGATTAAATGGAATAGTTCTGTTATCTGGATAAAAAGGGGCGAAACATGAGGACGATAGTGGGCAAGGGAAATAATGAGTTCTTTCATCTCGGCAGTGAGGGCGTCCGCGTCTTTCAGACTTCCCTGGGAGATGTACACAGCTTAAGGAAACGTTTAATTAGAAAGTGTCAACCTTGTGTCTGTGTGCTGTGTGTGCAGAATAATAACATTTTTGATGTGACTATGACAGCACATTTCATTTTAGCTGCTTTCAGACCAACCAAAAGACATGCAATCAACTGATTCTTAAGAAGGAAAGAAAATAATTAGCCTCCTCTGCTACTGGAAAAGGGCTGGTAGTGATTCTATGGCCCTGGGTGCTTAACATGTTTCATATCACATATCAGGCTAGGTGAATGCATTCCCATACGTGTGTGTGGGTGAGACAGGTACCTAGTGTGAAAGTTGAGGGAAGTAAACAAAACTAGTCAGATGCCATTAGTCATAATGAGTCATGGGGTTGTGCTCTAAAACAGGATGAATGCCCAACCAACAATAGCTATCCCGCTGTGTATCGAGAAACAAAATTAAAAATCTGGTGCATCATCATATTATTCCAAATTTGACAGAACTAAGCAACATGTATTTATAGACATAAATTAATATAGCAAAGCTGCTGATTGGTGGAATCCTTTTGCCTTAAGCAGTCCCCTTATTAAATAAAAAATAATAGTTTAGCCTGCACCTGCAGTATGGTTTGATCATAACCTGATGTGGCTAATTGTGCTGACTGCTGGCAAGGAAGATGCTTTTTCCTCAACATCAAAGCTAAATGTGGATAACCCAAAAAAGCACAAATGAAAGAAATATAAAATGAAGGAAAATAACTCATGGCATATTTGTGTAAGGAGACGGGTGAGCTTGCTAATGATTTAAGACTGCTATAAGCTAATATACCTGTTCTTGTTGTATAATTGCTTGGTTATGGTTCCTGCAGACTGTGTAGTTTGTCTTGTATCTCTCGGTGTATTTACAGAACAGTACTACACAAGAAATAAATGAAGAGGATCAGTGGGCCTGCTTGAAGAGAAGAGTAAAGGGGCAGAGCCAAATGCATGCATATATATATATAAAACACTAATATAATACTGCTCTTAAGTACAGCATAGAAGTAAGTCTACATATAATCACTAATCAAACAGTTTGCCTTAAATTCTTCAATTATCTGAATAAAGGCCTAAAAAAATCAATGTGCTTTTTCATACCACCATCTCAGATGTGCTGGAGATAAGACAAAAATTAACTCAGTAATATCTGTGGCTGTGCACTGCTATGCAAAGTACTGAAAGACCTCCAGACCCACACAAGCTGAGTTCACTGGTACCAACAGACATACCAGAGCTTTATGGTTTGGTGGGAAATCTACATTATAGCTACATTATAAATGCGAACCCCTCTGTGGACACCACAAAAACACTAAAGAAAACCAATCATCGTCTCAGCATAAGGAATAATAATGATTCCAACAATATAAAGACTCACAAATGTCGGTAAAGAGAGAGTGCTGAGAACGGAACGAACATGAGGGAAAGTGTGAAGAAGTGGGAAAACTTGTGGGACAAATATGTTTGCTCCCGAAAAAACCGACCACAACAAAACACAACAACATCACTACAACATAATTAACACGTAATGCACTAGCAGTAGCATAAACACCAGCAACAAAATCAGCCACATACATAGGTTACATGGTAAGCTCTACGAAGCTTCAGCTGAGTCTAATTCAGGCTTTACAGTGTCACAAAAAGCAGAGGGAATACTGCACGCTGAAACTTATATTAACTTTTTCATTCTTGAATATGATTTTGGCTTCCCACAAATGATAAATGAACATGATCAAGCAATACTGAAAATGTGTGTTCCACCAATGGAACGCAAAGCAAAAGCCAATCAAGCACTCCCTAAATCACTGCCTGACCACATGCCTGCATGTGCCAGTCACAGCTGTTCATTCAGACAGTTATACAGCAAAACTGCAATGTGTGGCCTGCACAGAAGGCGAAGAGTGTGTCCCTTGAAGCAGATCATCCGTTGTTTGGAAATACTGAAGATTTTGGGAAAGTGATGTTAACCAAGAACAAATTATATGCAAAGACTGCTGTAGAGTTGTGTGTGCACCACAAAGCAACACAACCGACTTAGATGGCTGCCTGAAAACACACCAACAGCAGTGTAATTAAAGCATGATGGCCAAGAAAAACAATCCAGTGGTTACTAATGTGAATTATCCAACATCAACTCGGATAAAAGCAGCTTACAAAAACGTGCTGTCCAATAAACATGAGTGAGTGAGTGATCAGGAAAATGGTGACCATACAGACAAAAACCTCATGTTATTTTTCCAAAGTGCACAAACCTTGACTGTTTTTCACATCCATCATGCAGGTACTTTGAAAGGGGTAAACAAACTGATATTTAACTTTTAAGGAGAAGCACTTAGGTCATGTGAAGAAACACCGTCTAATTACCAGGAATACTTGAAATAATTCATAGCACAAAGGAAAAAAAAAACTGTGAACTGTTCCTAAATTCAGACGCACTGAAATGATGTTGCTGCAAAAATTTTTGCAAACATCAGGAATGCAGCACTACACGGGTGTGAAAGGAGTGTAACGTTTACATGAAGGTGAAATGAAAACATTTTTGTCATTAAAAGTCATGAACTCAATATTACTATAGTCTAAGGTTGATAATATGAGGGTGTAAAACACAATAACTACCTTTTATTAGACTCCAGTGAGCACAAAACATGTATAGCTGAATTATTTAACTTATATTGAAGTCAGGGGTGATCCAACACAGGGCCAGAAGTTCACGATGAAACTATATATGGTGGTGGAAAAGCCTTCCTCCCCTTCTTTCTGGGATTCTGCTTGTAGCCCTCCAGTGTGGAAATTGTGTTTGCCTTTCAGATCCATGAGGACTTTTAAATGATCACAGAAGTACACGCCACTTCCTTCATCTGCCTTGTTAATCCTTGCTAAAACACATATAGATCATAATTAATGGAAGTTGCCTCAGCTTTCTCCGGGTTTTGGGTTCACTTAGCTGTGCTGGTTTTCCATAAGGGTCTATCCATCTCAGGAACACTCGTTGTGTTTGTTTTAGTCTGGCTTAATCGAGTCTCTTTAAAAATAAAAGCCTTAGAGGAACCTTTAGGGGTTCTTCTGAGGGCAACCTTAAGAATTCCTTCATTAACTATTCATCAGATCCAAAGGGACTAATAACCTACATCTGGAAGAATCTAAAGAAGCTGCTTTTCTTGCCTGAAAACTCAGAAGGTACATTATTAAGTATGTTTTCTGTTGCTGTACGAAACTATATATCAACACAAGGGCATAGAAAGTCTAGCATAAAATACATTCTTAAGTTGTTGCTTAACTAAAACAATTATTCAGTTATTCTACTGACTTATCAAGTCATGTTGCTGCGTTCAAAATGTCAGGATTGGATTTTTTTGTGTGTCAGGAATTTCAGAGGATAACATCACATGATTGCACAGGACATCCAAACTGATAACTGAATCAGTCTGGATAATGTTTGCTAGCTGCAACCACCACCGAGCATCGCAGCAGGAGGTTTATACAAGAGTGATGCAGCGTTGCTTAATTGCTTTAGCCTAACAGCATGTTTAAGTTGAGCGTACTTTAGTTTGGCCTAACCCATCAGCTTCACGCACGACAGACGCATGAAACCAACATTCAGCAAAACTTTGCGTGATTACGCCTGATGTTTTCGGGGACGACGGCAGTGCCGATGAATCGGTCTCATCCATGTTTGTTATTTTTGTAAGGAACCATTTAGCGCATTAAGCAGCAGACACTACCTTCTTCATCACCTCCAGTCAAGCATCTCACTTGTGCTCCTGTGTTTTTATACTGACGTATTTAAATCTACAGGTGTAAGCCTAACGGCGCCACACTTCATTAACTGTCTGATGGTTGATTTCATCAGGCAACACGCCTTTCTCCCATTCCTGTATTCACAACATAATTCCAGTTAAGAGTTGCGGCTGCAAAGAGCATTAATGGGAAATATGACCACCGTTTACAACAACACAATATTTTTGTGACCAGAGGCTGTGAAGTATTTGTCTTTTTGTAAAGCTGGTGCATTAGAAGTCTTTATCCCAGACAAACAAATATCCACAGACGAAACGCCCAGACATCAAATTTGCTTGTCTTTTGTCAAACTGTTAAAATTGAGCTGTTCTTAGATTTACATTTAAGGATCTTTGATGGCCCACTGATGAACCCTGGTTTTGTAAAGTGTAATTTTAAACGGAGCCCACTTCACTGGCCTCTAAACTCTAAGTTAAACATGGAGACAGAGCAAGGTTATTTATTGCCTCCATAAAAGCTGGTGAGTGTGAAAGGAAAGAAGGGCGGAAGATGGAGGATAGCATGAGAGTCGGAGCAGCTGCGGGCTAGACTTTGTGAGAGGCTGTAGTTTTTTATCAGAAGAGGATCAAGTATCACACAAATCAAAGCAGGGGGGTAAAAAAAAAAAGGAAGTCGCATTTAAGCGAGGTGGTCAGCTAATATCGTTGCTTTTTGATGGTCACATACGTAATCACACATACACCCTGATTCATTCAGTGTTAACAAACAAGTGTGTTAACATTCACACTTCTTTATGCCTCAGCCGCAGGTGCGAGCGCATGAATACACATTCACACGTGTTGGCAGAGTCAGACAATCAAGTAGAAACAGCCACGGAACAACAGTCACACACTTGTCTGCACAAATACATTCACAAAGTGCTCAAAGTTTACCTCTCAGCCATTTTAACGCAGCCAGTCTCGTGGCAAAACACACAAATCCCTAATCAGTAGCTGATAGTGAGCACATCAAACAGCCTGGAGATGAGGCTGTTCCTCTGAGGTTACTGGATGAATGCCTTTTATAACACAACGTCCTGGGTCCTTTGTTCCAGTGTTTCTGGTCTTATAGTGTCTGTTTAGGTATTTCAGGCTGATTCTTGGTTTATTTCATGTATTATTACTAGAACTTCTGTTACATCCCTCGTAGGCTTAGTTTAGTAGTTCCCGTGTCTTCTAGTTTAGTTACTCTTGTTTCTTGTGTTCTGCTCATCTTGGTCTTGTCTCTGTGTCCCCCCTCCCCGTGTCCCTTGTATGTAGTCAGTTCCGTATCCCTTTCTGTCTGTGTATATTCCCAGTGTAGCATCCCTTTGTTCTGTACTTCATATCTTACTTTGCTAGTCCCTCATCTTGTGTGCCTTAAGGTCATTAAGTTCTGTCAACCTCTGTTTTACTAACACTGAAAACGAGCCATCGTCTCCAGTGTTACGTACAAACACAACACCCTGCTCTCCGGTATCAACTCCTTTGTATTAGTCTACTTGTGTGTATGCTATCCTTATGTTTAGTTATTTCTAAACATTTCCTTTGTCTCTTGCCCTTGTTTCGTCCTGTTGTGTCTACTTGTGAAGTCAGTCATGTCTCCGTCTGTTTACTTTTCTGTGTCAAGTTAGTGTCTTAATCTCAGTCTCTGTGCTGTTACTTCCTGGGTTTTTTTGTAGTCTGTGGGTCTGTCTCAAAACCTCGGCCGCAGCCTATGTGGGCTGCAGCCAATGTGGTCTATGTCGGCTGCGGCCCACATAAGCTGCGGCCGAGGTTTTGAGACAGACCCTGTGTTCCCTTGTGTGTTGTATTGAGTTTTGCTTCCCTTGTCTCGTTAAATACTATTCAGTTCATCAATGTTCCCATGTGTCTCCACTTCCCCTAATCACCTGCTTGTGTATTTATCTTCTGTCTTGTCACACCAACATTTTACTTTTCTTCTGGGTTTCTCAGCTCCAGTGTTCCTAGTGTTTGGTCCCAGTTTAGTTTTTGTAGATATTTCCCAGTTCCCTTATGCTTTTTGTGTTGTTGCCTAAGCTCTGTACTATGGACATCAGCCTTAATAAAATGGCTTATTTCTTGTAAATCTCCGCCTGTCTGCGAGTCTGCATTTGGGTCCTTTCACACAATCTGCATCACTGCAGATCATGGCAATAATGTCTAGGCAGCAGGTTAACTTCCAAGTAGAGTTTAGCTTATTATTATTTAGCTTATTAAAGGGACAATCATTAGATGGACAACACAGAGGGCTTTATGAAAACAATGTACAAGTATATCTGACAAAGAAGTCAAGCATAGCTTGATGCAGTGCAGTGTCATGCAGGTACGAGTCAAAAGCATTATGTCTTCATTAGACATTCAACAGGAGTAGCAAAATGAACTGAAATGCAATATTTTTATTAGAATGAAAAGTGTTTACCCAGCATGTGAGCAAAAAGTAGTTCAATGTCAAATCAAATCAAATCACTTTTATTGTCACGTCACATTACTGGTTCACTGGTACAGCACATGTGAGTGAGATTCTTGTGTGCAAGCTTCACAACCAACAGTGGTGTGCGGAAATACAATAAACATAAGAAATGTCAAATATAAGAAGAGGAACTTGAGATTTATCAGAATAAATATATACAATTTTAAGGATGTATGTAGATTACTAATATGTGTGCCAAATATATATATATATATAGTGTGTGTGTGTGTGTGTGTGTGTGTGTGTGTGTGTGTGTGTGTGTGTGTGTGTGTGTGTGTGTGTGTGTGTGTGTGTGTGTGTGTGTGTGTGTGTGTGCGCGCGTGTGTGTGTGCATGTGTGTGTAAGTGCATGCGTGTGCATG
>VURO01034880.1:0-10366 GCA_015108175.1 Pelvicachromis taeniatus | reverse complement strand
AGGCTCATTTACAGCATTTTTGCACCTTTTAGAAACTCAGAAATCACTGTATCATTTTTTTTTCACAACAAAATTTTATGTATGTATGTATGTATCTATCTATCTATCTATCTATCTATCTATCTATCTATCTATATATATATATATATATAGCACCTACAACACCTTATGAAAACACCTTCTTATTTTAATTTCACGATAAGAAGACCACATTTAAATCCAGAAGTTTAAGCACCTTGCAACAGGATAACATTTCAATTTTTTTAGTATATCAGCAACATCTATAAACCCCAATTTAACACATCCAAATGTGATAAAGTAAATCGGTTCAAAAACACCACCAAAGACAAAGCAATACTGTAGCAAAGGCATATGCTGGTTAAGAAAAAAGGAGCCACATCAGCAACTAAGTTCACAACAGAGGTGAGAAAGGGAAGTGGGGTCTCTGGAAGATCCCTGGAATGACAAAATAAGCACCTGAAAGACCCTAATCAGGTATGAAAGTCATGATATATGTTATAAATAACATAAGATAAACCTTTATTAGTCCCACAGGTGGGAAATTTTTGGTAAAAAGAGAAAAAAGAAAAAGAGAAAAACAATAGAATACTGTAGAATAACATACAATACAAAATAGAATACAATAGAATAGAATAAGTACTGTACAAATAGAATATCATACTTTGTTAAATAGGGAAAATTGCACTTGGTACTATTGCACATGACATATCAGGGAGACAGGGATATCATAAATAATGGATAAATAATCACCTGATAGGTGCTGCCCTAAGACAAAAGCAACTTTTTGAGCCAATCTGTCCCAAATCTACAAGCATCTATGAGAATAATCTAAGGTTTAATCGACTCAATTCACTGAGAATTAAAGTATTAATTTGCTGTACTTGTACTTCAGGCATTATCAAACTGAGCATCTGGCCAAACTGCTACATTTCAGGGGTTTTCTGCAAGCGAGGCGATGCCCTGCTCTTGATTCTGCACCTCCCACCACTCCTTCATGTGTGAAAAGGGTAACCATGGCAGCAGCATTGTATACAAACAAGTCTGGACAATATGAGAAGAATGATTTCAGTCATTACAGCCCGTGCTCATGATACATGATTCCAGTTACTTTTAATTGAGTTTTATTGCAAGCAGACACAGCTGCTCTGCAACGGGTTAATTTTAGACAGAAGCAAATAAATGGGAGGAAAAGGACTCGTCTACCAATCTGATAAGCAAATGATTTTTTTTAATCCAGATTAAATTTTCACATTAACTTTAGTAGATCAAATGAAATCATGTGCAAATTTTAGCTTCATACTGTGAATGTTTTCCAATTTACAGGCCCTCAAAGTAGACATGGGGCTACATTTCACCATTTCTCATGCCTTAGTACAGGAGATATCTACAGAATATCTTCAGGGCTGTAAAACACATTTAAGTGTGGTTACAAACATCATTCAAATCAATCAAGTGTTCCAATCTGAAGCCAAAATTTTGTTTTAGAAATATTAACTTCAAGCATCAGTATAATGGGATCTATCACCTCGCAAAATCTGACACAGTAACTCCAATCGGCATTGTTACTCTGGCTCTTTGGTCTGTTTTCTTATTATCCACTGGACAAAACCTACATGCATTTCCGGTCAGCTTTAGGGGCCATGCGGGATGAAAGATAATCCAATGAGAGATTTTCTATGTTCTTATGTTTTGACTATGCTCAACTTGCCACTGGGTTGTGTCAAATAAGAGGGCGAGGCATTAACTGATACTATGTATAGATGCTTACGGGCCATCAAAATGTAGATTGAATTACTTCTCCAGACACAGACACAAGAATTTCATACATATTAACCTCAGAGTTGATTATTTGCAAAGCCTTACGATGCTCAGTTGCATGTTTTTACATCAGGTGATGTGAATATGTGGAGCGAGTATGAGACTGGCTGATGGAAACACCGTCTGGTCTGTAGCGCGGTGTTTACTACACAATGACTAGAGAACCTGTGACCTCTCTGAGGCCGAGCAGCTCTCATCGCCACGCTGCAGCTTCATTAAGAAGGACAATGGTTAGAGGGCTATGGCCTGCCACTTCATCACTGGCTCTTTGTTTGGGTCATTTGGCAGCGCCAGAATTCAGCTGAACTCTGATGAGTCAGAGACAAGGTGGCCAGTCATCTGCAGGCGCGATGATACTGGTTATGTCTGCAGAATTCATTCGTCAGCAAAAGATAGTTTGGGGAAATTAGCGCTAGCCGAGTCTTTTCAATGCCCCGTTGTGCCTCAGTTGCATCCAGATCATTTTAATTACATGGCTCATTTCTAAAACCCTAAGCATTTTAGCAGACTCAGTTTGATCACAAGTGGGACCAAAAACACCAATGAACAATAATGTACTTTTAATAGTTAGTAGTCTGTTTATGCTTAAGTACATTCTCAAATCATCTAAATACTAAACTACTTTGGACATCAGTTTGGGTTAAGATGCAACTACTGCTACAACTTTCACAGCTCAGTTTTCTTGGTTTCCTGAATGGTTGTCCTCATTCAAGACTAGCGAAATACTTCTTGTTGAAATATATTAGCGTAAAAGACTTGCAGCTAAACGACTGTATTCTTGACCATTTACTTTGCTTTTATCAGAAAACAGAAAATATGTTTTAGAAAAATAACATTTCTGAATAAAACTGCAATTACGCTTGTGGCCCGACTCCAAAAATGAGTCCAATTCATTAGCTAATGATTTGTCAATCATAAGTCATTTGCCAATAACTGCAGTTTAACGGTCAGATCCCCCTGTCACCTGTCATACACCGTTTCAAAACACCAAGATGGTAAACAAGCCTGGGACGGGACTTTTACCAGAGTAGGCTGCCACGACAGCTCCATCTTTTATCCATCTGTACTTCATAATGGTTGTTGCTGGCCGACACTTCTACTACCGTTTGTGTGTACACACTATATATTTTGTACACCCTAGATTTGATATTTGAATAATATATACATTAGCAATAAATCAGGAATAAAGAAATGGACTTGTGTTAAATATTTTTTGGATATTTTACATTTTTTACCCTTGATTCATCTCAAAAATTCTGTCTGGCGCTCATTTGTAGTGGGTGTAGGCCATCAACCCGCTGTTTAATACAGCTTTCAAAATGCCGGCTGCAAAGCGTCCACATCTATTTACTCAGCAGGAGGTTGTAAAGCTTTGTGAAAGTAGTCCAATATGAGTCGATGAGTCAGTGAATCTCACTTCTGACCAATGACAGCTATACTGAGCTGAGATTAACCTTTCTGCCGGTAAGCACTCCTGCTTTTGCCAGTGTTACCTGGTATTACTGAAAGCTTCTTTGAAATGGATTAGTTGTCAAGACTCTGACACTAAGCAAATAACCTCTCATACATTTAAGAATGTAATCAAGTTGTTTATCAGAGGGAAAGTGTTATTTTTACACACTCAAGCCTGACATTAGCTGACATAATATTAGCTAATATCCAGCCGTTGTTATAGGCAGCTCACCAACAGATACCCAGAGATGGGACAGTTGGATGCCTGATCTGTAGACAATACAATTATATAAATAAGCCTGTTGGCCTACAACATTCTTATGTTAGAGCCCTGACTTGAGTCCAGGAGAGGCTTGAGGTGAAGAGGATGAGATGGAGATAAGAGAGAGAAGTAGTTGAGGGTGGAGAAGAAGAAGAGGATGAGAAATATATCATAATTGACACTTCACAGTAGTTTTCAGGAATCTGGAATGTGTCATTAGCAATACATTGGAATACAGTGGGTTATACATCTATTATATAATTTAGCACTCCCCGCTTTTAAAGTCACTCCAGACTCTAAAAATAAAATAACATTAAAAATAACACAGCAGGAGCCAAAACAGTTAACGTTGAGGCTTTAAAAATCCAAGCAGAACGCAAAATTAATGATGCTCGCGGCATCCATCTTTTCTATACAGTCTATGGAAACAACAGACAGCAGCAACTGACAGTGATAAAGTTCATCATTTGTGCAGATAATCAGTCAACGCAACCCATAACAATGCTAACATCTGGATCAGTCACCCACTCAAATGAACATGAGCAGTAGTAAACCATGTAGAGCAGGGGTCACCGACCTTTTTGAAAGTGAGAGCTACTTCTTGGGTACTGATTAATGTGAAGGGCTACGAGTTTGACACACTTCTGAAATAACACACTTCTTCAATTTAACTTTAATTATATGTTATCATTAATAATTAATGATATTCATCTATGTAAAGACACTGATTATGGCAACTGTTTCCGTGGAGACCAGCTAGCGCTGATCTAATATTTAATAATAAACATTTTTTTATATATATTATCTCTAACAAATTGACACCAATGCAATTGTGATTTAAAAAATATATCAACAAAAAATACAAATAGATGCAGCTTACTGGTAAGTTATTATAGTGAGCTATTTTTAGAGCGCGCTACCTGGTGTCCGTGGGCACCATGTTGGTGACCCCTGATGTAGATGCTGCTTTATTTAGGCTAGGAAAAAAGACACTAGTATAGCTTTCCATCCTACATATCTTTCCATTCCTTCCCTCACCCTCAATTGGTTGCAGCAGATGGCCACCCATCCCTGAGCCTGGTTCTGAAAGTTGGCCTGGGAGTCCACATATGTGGACATCACATTTTGGGTTGTTTAAACCAAAATATAACATTTTGCTCTACAAGGGCCTGAAATCCTCTTACGAGGACATTATATTGCTACTGTTTGATCAAAATTTAAAAAGAATGTCCTCATATGTGACTCTCATTTTTCTCAGAAACAAAAATCGGGTAAAAAAATAAATAAAAATCTGGTAATTCTTTGTTTTTACATTCATCAGGTCCCAATCAGCCCAAATATCAAAGAGAAATTAAAAATGCATGCCATAAACGAGTTCGGGTCTTAGGAGGTTTTAAAAGCTAAAATATCCAAAGTTTCAATACGACAACTTAAAGGAACGCATAGTGCTTATATGTTTTATATAAGACGCAACTTTCGCTGACAAATCTAAGACACATTTTCTATGAGGTACTGAAAGCAGAAGTTTAATAACAGTGACTGGTCAAACAGAAAAGTCAACAGCACCCTGAGTAAACACCGACGACTTAAACTTATTTATGGCAACTTTTTCAGCTGTAAATGGTTAAAAATCCAATCAAGTGTTGCTGCTTTCCACTCACTTCCGCATATAAAGCTGTGCCACTTACTTACAGCAAGATTTTAATCGCAATCTTGCTACTTGTACAGTAACGGAGTACAGATTTCTTTATGTGTTAAGGCCTAACGTCGCCACCCGCTGACACTTTTAGCAGAAATAATCTGCTAAAAGTTTATCATTAAAAGTTTTACTCCTTCGAAGCTTGCTAACTGAGGCTAAGCTAACCCAAAGTTACATCCGCCGGACCCCCACCCACAGCAAAATAACGTGCTTAAAAGTATTTTAACATAAGTGTAATGAAAAAACAACAAATTAAAAAGTCACGTGTAACTGCAACTGTAAAAATCAGAGGGTTAAATGTTACAGTTTACCTCTCAAAAATATAGCAAAAAAAAAAAAGATCGTACCGGTAACTTTGGGCAGAGATTTAACGGCGAAGCTAGCTTAAACTTAGCTCAAGGAAATCACTTGTTTTGACAGCTACCGTATAAGAGAGTGAGCTGTCAGCTCACTAACAGTCGGCTTTAACTCCGGGAAGACGAACCCAACACCTCCCGTTGATTTTCCGTGGATATTTCGGTATTTATCACCGATAAATCGTTAACGTCACTCACAGCGCCTACCTTTTCAAGCCACAGCCTCCGGTCTTGCTAGTAATGCCGTGCTAGGTTCAGGTGCTTCCTGTAAACTACCCCTCCTCACCCGAGGCGGAAGGCGGAACTGTGAACCGTGTTATATTCAAGTTCCTCTGTTTTTATTACTTTTTAATATATAAAAGTGTTTATTAATTGTAACTCGCTTTACATTAGTCAATAGCACAAAAATACACAATAATTAAAAGTATTGGTACATGAGTTTTTATTTCCGATTTCAATTAAAAAAAACATTAAGAAATTAAGCTTTGTGTGAAAGGTATGTGAGAATTTTTATGGCTTAATACTTTCTTGTACTTAAAGCAATGCCTTCGAAGAACAATCTTTATTAATCTTCCAGTCTTTCTTTTATCCATCTTTTATGGTGTCATTGATTTAAAACAACACAACCGCAGGTAACAATATATTTATTATTTTCAAAAAATCTTACTAGACACTGTATTATATTATAGTGCTGGTGTAATGTAAATTCTCCACAGACACGTCTTGTAAAATAAACAAAAAACAAAAAACAGGCAGGCAAATGTTTTATCGTGATCAAATTGCCACCACTGCACAAAACCAGGACAATTAAGAAGTGGATTTAACCATTTTTGGTTAAGGAGAAAATGATTTGAAATATTTCAAAACAGTCCCTGAATGCACGATCAGAGGTCATCTTAGCATTAAAAGGTACGACATAGAGCCACGCAATCCGATTTAAAGCTGAGAGTTTAGGTTAGCAGTATAGATTTGCATTAATAACCTGGCTCCAGCTCAACAACATGTAAAAACCCACACTGACAGAGGGACCTCCCTCAGTGACCACCAGGGGGAGATAAAGTACACACTGGTGGTGTTTCTGGTTTGTAGGGTTACTGCAGTGCTGACAGTTAAGGGCCATTTTACATGTACAACCAGAGAGTGTCCTGGTGTCCTCTGTTCCTTCAGAAATCTCCATGGATTCAAACACTCCACACTTGCTGACATTTCCATTTAAGGAAGGACAAAATTAGGAACATATTTTCAAATTAAAGGCACCCTTAATATTAGCAGTTCAGTCCGTAATTACATTTTTTGACACTGACACAAAACATGTGAAATTTGATTCTGATCCCCTGAATAATCCTGCTTTCTGAGTAAAATTATCCTATACTTTATATAAAAAATATATATATATATTTTATTCAGTATGGCCTGAAATGAGTAGCTAAGCCAGAAAATGATCATTTACTGCAGTAACAGCGCGAGGGAGTCCAAACTTTTCTACAATAGACTTCTTTGCAAACATACTCTTTTTTGCAGCTAGAGGTGTTGCCCCCTGCTGGTCATTTAAAAATGCTTTAAAGCAAGTTTAAAATTGCTTTTAAACTTGTAAAACATATAGTTTAACTACTATATATTAGTATATAAGTTGCTACACCAATGACGCCAATGACGTCCACTGAGGTCATCCTCAGTGGACAGCAGCGTGAGGTCAGGCTGTGCTGCTGTGTCGAAATGATCCGACTCTGGTCGATAATCAGTTAAGTTATTGGATGTGGACAGTTCACGTGCTTGTATGAGTGAATGTGTGAGCCGATCCTCTGTATCATGTCTTTGACAGGGATGAATGTGATTGTTTGGTTGGCCTGGTCAGCACTGATGTGCTGGAGGTGGAGGGAGACCTCGCCGAGGGAGAGGCTATTCGACCTTCAGCGGTAATGCAGCAGAAAATGAGATCATTACAATGCGAGGCGCTCCTCTGTTGCCTCGTCCCTCCGGATGGCCGCGCCGTTTTACTCACTTCACACGCATTTCATTGCTTTTTGATCTCATCACTGCTTTTTAAACAACATTTCTTTTCCTCTTTGTTGCTCTCTCATGTTTTTTTCTCATCTGCCACCGTTTATTTCTCTCTCTCTCCCTCTGTACATGTGTGTTTCTCTTAGTCGCTCGCCCATTGCTAACCACAGGGATGGAGGCCAAGGACGATGTGCTGCTCGTCTCCCAAAGATAATCCCATTAAAGCCAGGAATTTAATTATAGATTATCACACACACACACACACACACACACACACACACACACACACACACACACACACACACGTTCAAACAGGTGGATGTATGCACCTGCCCTATAATACTCTTGCATGCAGGCAAAAACACACCACAACAGACAACCGTAATGCACACTGAACACACACACTGGCTTCACCCTTTTGCCCTATCAGTGTGTATCAGTGTCACCCTCCAGTCGGCATTAGCAGCGTCACCGGTCTGTTTTTAGAGCAGCAAGGACGCAGCTCAACACGATTCTGCACAGAACAAAGGAAGAACAATGAAGTTATGGCGAGCTGTGCCAAGAACGCATTCACGGTTCCTGTGAACTCATCAGTTTACAGGGATTTCCAGGATACGCGCTGCAGGCCAGAGTTTATTTGGTGAGAGGAAAATGTTAATGCTGACAGATCACTGGAGATCTTTAATGTAACCAGGTTACAAACAAATGAGCAAATATCACACAACACCAAGAAGAAGTTAATAAGTTTTAGATGGCAGTTAAATCATGATGATTATAAGTACACAAAGCACCTTCCTTGTGTGGTAAAAAGTGGATAAACTAGCATATACGTGCTTTAAAGGGACAAAACTAAAAATCCAAGCTGGTGAGAGCAATTCTTTCATCTCTCACTCTGTAAGGAGCAGACGTGCTTTTAGCCTTCTGCCCTTACTCTGACTCTGCTACTCCACTATAAGAGAAAAACATCTGCTTAACAGGTTCAAAAGGAACAGGATGCACAAAATATGAAATCAATTCATTTTCTTTTTTTACGACTTCCACACAATCAGCACATTAGCTGCTCGAAATTACAGCGCTCACAATTAACTTCAAATTCAAAGCTTGCGGTTTATTCCAGCAATGAATAAAACATTTTATTTGTATATTTGCTTAGAGTCACTCTTTTGTCATTACGCTTTGCAAACTTTCCATTTTCACCACTAGAGGGCAGAATTATGCCAGTTGGTATGTTGCTGCTGTTCTTTTAATTTCGGATATTTCTTTTTTTGGCCCCACTTCATGTCCCCACAAGGATTTTCCCGTTTTCAGGCCACCATAAGTACCAGCTGATGTGTTTAATGACTCACCTGGTTAAATAGGTCAAATCGGTGTTGCAGGAAAGTACAGCCCCGCCGTGGTTCAACTTCACTTGATATCTTTTTAATGCAAAACACAGTTTTTGCTTGTTATGTCATATTGATCTCCCTACAACATGAGCATTACACACACTGAGCATCATGCCGCGTGAGTACAGTGGAGAAGGCGCAATTATGTAACCGTGTATACATCAGCTGAACCCCACTGCAGCACCAGAGAGAGGCAGGGAGACGCGCAGCGCGAGAACCGGTCCTGCCTTCATCTATTTTTACCTCCTCTGTCAGGCGAGGAGCCTCTGCACCCCATCCTCATCCCTCCGTCCATCTCCTCCTTTTTAATTAACCCTCCTCTTCCTCTCCCCATCTCCCTTCTGAGTCATCTCTCTCCCCTCCTCCCTCTGACACACACTCGCACATATATCTCACCCCCTCCTTCTCTCATCTTCTCTTCCCCCTCCCCTCCTGTTTCTCTCTCTCTCTCTCATCGCTCTGCCTCTCCAGTATTTTCTCAGTTGCCGTAAAAGGCAGAACTCACACACACACACACACACACCGGCATCAGGTAAAGACAGGAAATCCTCTCTTCCTCTTTGCATCTTTGTGTTCCTGCATCATTGTGCTTGTGTGTGTGTTTTGTGTGTGTGTGTGCTGCTTGGCGGATGCAGAAGGCTGTGCATGAGAATGAGATGTTTCAGGTTTAGGTCTTACTGCATGTGTGTGTGAGAGATTGTAGTCCAACTGTGTATGTGTGTGTGTGTGTGTAAGACCGGAAGTCATGCATGTGTGTGCGTGTACTGAAAGATGTGTGTAAGCGTCAGTTTTAGATGTGCGTCTAAACGTTGCATCGTTGTGGCTTACAAAAACGTGTGTGTGTGTGTGTGTGTGTGTGTGTGCGTAGACAGGAGGAAGGAAATGATGTTTATGTGTCTGTGTGTGTTTTGGCAACATTCACATTATGTGTGTGAACAAGCTCTTGCAGTCAAGAACGTGTTGGTTTCATGTCTTGTGGCAGCTAGTGTGTGTGTGTGTGTGTGTGTGTGTGTGTGTGTGTGTGTGTGTGTGTGTGTGTGTGTGTGTGTGTGTGTGCAGTTTTACTAATTTGTGGTTTGTTTATGTGTGTCATGGTTTTTTGTGTGTGAGCTGGTTTGTGAGAGGAGGAGGGTCAAAGCTTTCAATTGTCATTATGAAGTGTAAGTGTGTGTGTGTGTGTGCGTGTGTGTTTGCAAAGATGGGTTATGTCAAACCATCTAACAGAAAATGTGTGTGTGTGTGTGTGTGTGTGTGTGTGTGCGTGTGTGTTTGCTGCCTGCATTTCCTTTGGTTTCTTGTAAAATGGCTGTCAAGTGTATTGTGTGTGTATTTGGTCATGTGAGTTTTGGCTGTAGGAATGTGTGTGTGTGTG